>MU184404.1:0-22777 GCA_016904865.1 Pissodes strobi | reverse complement strand
TTCTTTTCCTCTGTAAATAGCCACTTTTCAAATATTCAAATTCTGACTGTACTGCTGAAAGCTTTTCCAGATCTTAGTTACCTTCTTATTTTCATCTGTAAATGGCCACTTTTCAAATATTCAAATTCTGACCGTAGTTCTGAAAGCTTTTTCAAATCTTAGTTAACTTCTTCTCTTCCACTGCAAATATCCCCTTTTCAAAAATTCAAATCCTGACTGTACTGCTGAAAGTTTTTCTAAATCTATGTGAGTTTCTTATTTTCCTCTGGAAAATGCTACTTTTCAAATATTTAAACTCTGACTGTACTGCTGAAAGCTTTTCCAAATTTTAGTTAACTTCTTCTTTTCTCTGAGTGTAATACTGAAAGCTTTTCCAAATCTTAGTTACTTCTTCTTTTCCTCTGTAAATAGCCACTTTTCAAATATTCAAATTCCCTGTTGACTGTACTGCTGAAAGCTTTTCCAAATCTTAGTTACGTTCTTATTTTCATCTCTAAATGGACACTTTTCAAATATTCAAATTCTGACTGTAGTTCTGAAAGCCTTTTCAAATCTTAGTTAACTTCTTCTCTTCCACTGCAAATAGCCCCTTTTCAAATATTCAAATTCTGACTGTACTGCTGAAAGCTTCTCTAATGCCCAGTTTCTTAAAGTATGGATAACTTTATTCTTCAAATATTTCCTATGACAACGATTGTTAATACAATTGTAACCATAGTAATTATAGGCTTCATAACTTTATACACTAGATATCTGGTACTTTAAAAAACCGGGCATAAATCTAAGTGAGCTTCTTATTTTCCTCTGGAAAAAGCTACTTTTCAAATATTCAAATTCTGACTGTACTGCTGAAAGCTTTTCCAAATCTTAGTTAATTTTTTCTTTTTGTTCTATCAGGAGCTGCTTTTCAAACATTAAATTCTGCCTGCACTTCTCAAAGCCTTTTCAAATCTTAGTTAGCTTTATTTTCTCTGAGTGTAGCACTGAAAGCTTTTCCAAATCTTAGTTAACTTCCTCTTTTCCTCTGGAAATAGCCCCTTTGAAATATTTAAATTCTGACTGTACTGCTGAAAGTTCTCCCTCTGTAAATAGCCCCCTTTCAAGTATTCAAATTCTGACTGTACTGCTGTGAGCTTTTCCAAATCTTAGTTTGCTTCTTTTTTTTCCTCTGTAAATAGTCACTTTTCAGCGACAAAAAATAATAAAATGTCAAATCTCAGAAATCTTCGATTATGGTAAATATCGTTAGGCTCTATCTATGTAAATTAAAAACCATCAATCAATCTGTGATATTACTCTTTTTCCCACAAATTGATCGTGTGGAAATTTTCTATTAGATAAAAGTGGCCCATCAATAAAAAAGGTTCAGTAAATGCATTGCCTGTAATGCCGACATTGATCTTTTGGGGGCTTAGAGCCTCCTTCAAATCTATGGGGATGTTAATCTATCCCATAGCAATGTTTTTGTATGTTGACTGATCTGAAGGGAAAAAAGTTCCGTTCTTCACGAAAACAGGTTCGAAGCACACAATTTAGTCGCGAAATTTTAATCTTTGACCCAAACTACACTATTTTTAGTCAGTTCTGGATGTAACTGAACTGTAGAAAGGTGAAATTTATGTCTTTTTATATGTGATAAACTGTTGATAAAAACTGAAGAAAGGTCGAAAATTTCGCGGTTTTTTTTGGAGGTTTGATAACGTTGCGTTCTGCGCTCAATGTCAAAAACTTGGATTATTGATTGGACAGTGAATGAATGAATGAATTTTCAGGGTCTAATTTACATTTACACATTCCCTTGCTCCTCCTGTTTTGTCAATTTAACAAAGTAGTTTATTTGTCAATAATGTACAAAAAGACATTTATATTTGCTTAAAAAATAAATATTATGCAAAATGGATATTTGCTTAAGTCTAGTTTTCAAACATTTAAATTCTGGCTATACTGCTGAAAGGTTTTTCCATATCTTAGTTCTTCTTTTCCTTTGTAAATATCTAGTTGTCAAATATTCAAACTCTGACTGTACTGCTGAAAGCTTTTCCAAATTTTTAATAACTTTTTCTTTTCCTCTGTAAATAATCACTTTTCAAAGGTCAAAATTCTGCCTGTACTGCTGGAAGCTTTTCATAATATTAGGTTAACTTCTTCTTTTTTCCTCTGTAAATAACCACTTTTCAAATATTAAAGTTCTGACTGTACTGCTGAAAGCTCCACCGTAAATAGCCACTTTTTAAATATTCAAATCTTAGCTAACTTCTTCTTTTCCTCTGTAAGCAGTAACTTTTCAAATATTCAAATTTTGACTGTACTGCTGAAAGCTTTTCCAACACTTACTTTAGCATCTTCTTTTCTTCTGGAAATAGCCCGTTTTCAAATATTCAATTTCTGACTGTATTGCTGAAAACTTTTCTAAATCTTACATTAGCTCCTTCTTTTTCTTTGGAAATAGACACTTTTCAAATGTTCAAATTCTGACTGTACTGCTGAAAGCTTTTCCAAATCTTAGCTAACTTCTTCTTTTCCTCTGTAAATAGCCACTTTCGAAATAATCATATTCTGCCCGTACTTCTGAAAGCTGTTCCAAATCATAGTTTACTACTTTCTCTTTTCCTCTGTAAATAGCTAATTTTTAGATATTCAAATTCTGACTGTACTGCTCAAAACTTTTCAAAATCTTAATTAACTTTTTCTTTTCCTCTGTTAATAGCCATTTCCCAAAAATTCAAATTCAGACTGTGTCTACTTCTGAAAGCTTTTCCAAATCTTAGTTAAATTCTTCTTTTCCTTTGTAAATAGCCACTTTTTAAATATTCAAAATCGGACTGTACCGCTGAAACTTATTCCAAATCTTAATAAACTTATTCTTTTTTTCCTCAGTAAATAGCCAATTTTCAAATATTCCGTTTATAACTGTATTGCTGAATGCTTCTCCAAATCACAGTTAACTTCTTCTTTTCATCTGTAAATAGCAACTTTTCAAATACTGCATTTATGACTGCACTCCTGAAAGTTTTCCCGAATCTTAGCTAACTTCTTCCTTCCTCTGTAAATACCGGCAAAAATGATAAAAAGTCATATCTTAGAAACCTTCGATTATGGTAAATAAGGTTATCAGTATCTATGTTAATTAAAAGCCATCAATCGATCTGTGATTTTACTATTTTTCACCCAAATTCTCTATTAGGTAGAAATGGTCCATCAATAAAAAGGTTTAGTAAATGTATGGCCTGTAATGCCGACATTGATCTTTTGAGGGCCTAGAGGCTTCTGTGGGGATGTTAATCTGCCCCATAGCATAGTTTTTGTGTGTTGGCTGATATGTATGGGAAAAAGCTCGGTTCTTCACGAAAACAGGTTCGATGACTTTGACTCAAACTAGTCAGTTCTCGATGTAGCTGAACTTGTAGAAAGGTGAAATTTATGTATTTTTATATGTCATAATTTGTTGATAAAAACTGAAGAAAGGTCGACAATTTCGGGTTTTTTTGAAGGTCTGCGCTCAGCGCTCAATGTCGCAAACTTGGATTATTGATTGGACCATGAACGAAGAATGAATCTTCATGGTTTAATTTACATTTACAAATTCCCCCGCCCATCATATTTTGTCAATTTAACGAAGTAGTTCAATGTGCACAAAATTATTCAAAAAATTCGCTTGTATTTTGAAGTATGGCCAAATTTAAATACGAAATAAACTTTAACTGAGCAGTATACTTAATCCGCGTCTATATAAATTTATTTCTATGGTTTAATCCGGATTAAAACATCACTTAACTTGGGTATTTTCGCTCGTTCTACGTCTTGGTTGAAAGTAAAACAAAACTATAAGTACGCGTTGTTTCACATTCAAATTTTTAAAAGCAATTCAAAATATTCTGTCTGCCTTTTTACCCTCGCCATTTACAATTTTGAGTACTTCCTGATGACGTTATTATTCTCGGGCCATTTGATCTGTTTTTGTTTTTGTTAGCAGACTCTAAAAACGTAAAATTGTTTTAAAGTACAAAGAGAAGCGACACGTCTTCTCGCAAAATTATCAATAATGTACAAAAAGAAATTTAATTTGCTTATAAAATGCAAACTATGCAAAATTCCTATTTGCTTAAGTCTAGTAAAATTTATGAAATAATTAAATAGTTATGAATTAAATACCAAGTTGACATAGCAATTTCACTTAATTTAATAAATCTGAATTCTGCAATGCGCTTTAAAAACAATTAATTAAAATAACGTGTTGTGATATTAAACTTTGCTGGTTTTTGATTAAAATTTTTCTACGTTCGTACAATAATCCGCCGGGTAAATGTGAGTCATTTAATTCCTTTTTATGTGACAATTTTACGATACAACACACGCTATCGCTGCTATTACAGCAACTCGCCGAGTTGTATTGTGAGTGGTAACAATCTGTAAATTTGTGAAAACTTTAGACGTCTTTATGTAAGCTTCTTTGTGTACTGAAAATCTCATATAACTATGAAAGAGATGAAGATAGACAATGATGCTTGAAAAATTTCAGATAGCCTGTCTTACAGATTGGTCACAAGCTTTTTACGTTCAAACAAGAATGATCGTCGCTATTAACTTGTTGTCAATATTTTCGCTCACTCGTCTGGAATAAGTGCTCTTGCAGCCATGGGTCCATTATATCTATTTATAGAACGTTTAAATGCTAAGAACGAAATAATAATGCACCCTGTAAAAATTTTGTAATGATGCCATTTATGTATACTGTGTTTCAGATTCCATGAGTCAATCAAGAAATTTGGGTGATTGGTCAGTTAATCCCAACCGAATCGACGGAGTAGAATTTAAACTATGCTGTAGGCGTTCTTTTACAAAAGCACTAAAAGGCATTTTTAAAAACCTTCAAGTTCAGGTATTCGATGAAGTGGGTTCAAAGGCATTTGAGCTAGAGGTGTTTTAATAACAATTGTTTTTATCTGCATAATGTATTGTACCTGTTGTTGACAACTTAACCAACCAGAGATCTCAGGAATCAATTGAACGGCAGTTATCTAGACTATCCAATAAGGAAACGGTAAGCAACAAGGATTTAGTCATTGTAATATCACAGTTGTTTAGCCTTGTACTTGAACAAAAAGATACCGTGAATGAAATTTTGGTTGACATTCGGAACACCCAGAAAAATAAAATTAATGATTTGGAACTCGGAATCACAAGTCTGCGAAGTGATTTGGAGGAAATGGAAAATAGTTCCTTAACTAAGGAATCTGTATCAACCACAGTGAAGCAATCGCAAAGTGATCAAATGAATACGTTTGCAGAGATTCAAGACAGATGTGAAAGAGGGAAAAACCTAATTGTTTACAATGTCCCTGAATCGAACTCGGATCAATTTGAAGATCGAATAGAACATGATAAAGCTGAAGTTGATACACTTTTTCAAAAGCTTAATTTCGACCGAAACACTGAGTTTAAAGTTTTTAAAGACTGGGGTAACGTAATGATTCAAAAATAAGACCTATGAAACTAGTTTTTTCAGATGAATCGACAGCAACCACTTGTTTGAAACAAAAACGTATGTTGAGGAATTGTAATATTAAAATAACTTCGGATCTAACTAAACTACAGAGGGAGCACTTGAATAGTTTATATAATGAACTAAATGATCGCAAGGCAAAGGGTGAAACTGACTTGATAATGGGATACTGTAACAATCAGCCATACATTCCTAAACTGAAGAAAGCCAGTTTTAAGCAGTCAAAAAACATTTAAACTCTACGGAGATCAACTGTTATTTTCAGAATGTTGGTGGTATTAGAACAAGACTGAATGAATTAAAAATGGCTGTTAGTTTATGTTCTTATGATGTTATGTTGTTGGTGGAAACGTGGTTGACGGGTGATTATAGTGATGATGAACTGGGATTTAGAGATTATCATATTTATCGTTGTGACAGGGATACTAATTTAACCAGTAAATCAAGAGGTGGTGGTACACTAATTGCGATGAACAAAAAACTAAAATCAAAAGCTATTGTGACCGAGGTATTGACAGTCGAACAAGTATTTGTGCTCATTAATCTAAATGGAAACAAAGTTATATTTAGTTCAGTATACATTCCTCCTCAGTCAAGAGTGGAGTTATATGAAGTTCACTGTAATGTTTTATTAAACCTGGCTCAAACGTTTCCTGATTGTGATTATGTAATATGTGGCGATTTTAACTTACCGAATTACCACTGGTATAGTTGTGACAATTATCTCAAAGTTACCTGTCCTGGAACACCCGCGGCCAATGTTATTTCCACTAACTATAATTATTTGGGTCTCTTTCAGTTGAATGGTTTGCCAAATTGTATTAACCAATTTTTAGATTTGGTGTTTGCTAGTTTGGAGAATCTTAGGGTTTCACTAGCTGATGATGTACTTTTGAGGGTTACTCAACATCATTCAGCTTTTAGTATTACAGTGCCATGTTTACCTTCTAATACAGATCTAAAGTGCGATATGTATTATTTAGATTATAGAAATGCTAATTACAATTTAATAGATTCATGCTTGCATAGTGTTGATTGGGATGTATTGTTTTATAAGAAAGATGTTAATGAAACTATAGAATTTTTTTATAGTATCCTATATGATGCTATTAATATGTTTGTTCCAACAAAAAGGCATAAAACATCTAATTTTCTCAGCTGAACTTAAAAAAGCTAATAATTCAAAAAAAGTTTCTCATAGAAATTTTAAACAGGGTATGGGGTACCAATTATATCTTGAATTTTCTAGACTTAGGGAGAGTTGTAAATTACTTCAAAACACTTGCTATGATAAACTATTTAAGTAAAATGGAGACTGATATTATTATTGATCCTAGTATTTTTTGGAGACATGTAAATAATGCAAGAAAATCAACAGCTTACCCCAATACAATGTTTTTAGAGAATCAAGTGGCCGAGAGCAATAATGATATTGTTGATCTTTTTGCAGAGCATTTCTCAGCTACTTATGCCAAAGGGAATGTCTATCAATTTGATAAAGACGTTATTAGTAAAACTGTAGACATATCTTATCTTAGTGTTTCAATATCTGATGTGTTTGATGGTATGACCGGGTTACGGATGTCATACGCACATGGTCCTGATGGTGTTCCAGCAGCATTGGTAAAACATTGTATCTATTCCATTTGCAGGCCTGTACACTTGATTTATCAGTTATCCATTGCTTCATCTACTTTCCCAAGATATTGGAAATCTAGTCTCTTGCCACCTGTTTTTAAATCGGGCAACAGGCAAGATGTCAGCAATTATAGAGTGGTGTCAATTCAGTCTACTTTGGCGAAACTTTTTGATAAGTTGGTAATCAACTTGCTTGGAAATGTAAGAAACTTGTTGTTGGTCAACAACATGGATTTGTGCAGGGGAGATCGACGGTTACGAATCTGATGGTTTATCAGCAATATCTGTTGTCTGCCTTTGAGAGGAAGGGTTATGTTGATAGCATTTACACTGACTTCTCGAAGGCATTCGACAGAGTGAATTGCGATCTTTTACGGTGTAAGTTGATTGCATTGGGTTTTGGAATGGATGTTGTTGAATGGATGTCAAGTTTTTTATTGGATAGTACTCAGTTTGTTCGTTTGGGTAATTGCCGTTCAAGGGAAATGGCTGTAGCGTCTGGTGTTCCTCAGGGCTCCCACTGTGGCCCTCTACTGTTCATCTTGTTTATTAATGTCATAATGAATGTGGTAAACCATTCAAAAATATTAATATTTGCCGATGATGTAAAACTATATAAACATATTGAGGGTTATATAGATGTCTTGAACTTACAGTCTGATCTAAATAGCATATTCATGTGGTCAATAGCTAATGGATTAGATTTAAACATAAAAAAATGCTTTTCTATTACATTTGGGCGTTCTCGTGACAATCTACCAGGAAACAGATATGTCTTGAATGGGACTACACTGGAGTCAGTATCTGAAATTCGTTATTTGGGTGTACTATTTGATTGCAAATTAAGCTTTAATAATCACATTGATTCAATTGTAAATAAAAGCAATCAAATGTTGGGTTTTATATCCAGATGCAGTAAGGAACTCAGCCACCAATCTTTTAGGTTGCTATATAACACACTTGTGCGCCCAGGGCTCGAATATGCATCTGTGGTTTGGTCACCATTATATCAAAAACAAATTTGTGAAATAGAAAGTGTTCAGCGAAAATTCCTAAGATCGTTAGCTTATAGAAGCAATATCAATATTAGAAATATAGACAATAATTATTATATTGACTACAGCATTGATATGAGAGAGTTTTCTGTTGTTACTCTAGGATCAAGACGAGAGTGTGCTGATATGCTCTCACTTTTTAAAATGTTAAATGGTTATGTATCTTGTCCTGAACTCCTGGAATGTATTAATGTCAATACTGTGCATAGAACAAGAAATAGTCGAGTAATTACCATTCCATTTCAGGATACAAACTATGGTTTTCATGGCCCTCTGGTGCGTATGATGCGCTATTTTAATAATAATAATATTGATCCCTTTGGTATGAAGTTGGCATCCTTTAAAAGAGTATTATCTAGATTAAGTAGTAGTTCTTGAATTTGTTATTTCTTTGATTTTTGAACCTGTTATAATTAATATGTTAAGTATTGTGAAATATTTTGCTCAGTAATTTTGTATTTTATATTGTTTGGAAAAATGGATTTCCGTAGAAATAAATAAATAAATATTTGTTAGAAGAGTAATATGCATATTGTAGAGTGTTTGCGTTTTACACAATTTTAATTAATTACTGAACAATAATTTAAAATTTAGTTGATGTTCAGGCACTTTAGAGTAACCCATTTAACTGCGGCATTGTGTAATGTGGCACGATTTTTAATCAAAAGTTTTCTTCACTTTTTTGTTTAACTTTCATATAAAAACGCTTTTGGATACAGTTCATAAGATATTATAGAATAGTTAAAGATGTATTCATGAAAACTGAAGACACGATATGATATCAAGATAAAAAAAAGGGTTCCGAACCTGTTAAATCAGCTGCATGAAAAATTCCCATTGCAATTAAATCTAAAGTTGAAGCAAAACTAGACCGTTTAGAAAACTTGGACTAATAAAGAAGTAAATAAAACCAGCAAAGTGAATCCATTCTATTGTTATAGCGCAGAAACCAAAGAGCGCGTGAGGGTGGGCATTGATCCGAGAGAGTTGTACAAGTCAATCATCAGACAGCTCCTACAGTTGTCTGTAGCTATAAGTATATCACAGTTTTGAATGCATCATCCGTATTCATGCAACCTCTACATATCAAGATAAGGTCAGCTCTCTGTACTATTACAACATAATTTGGAAGGTTCAGTTTTCCAAGAATGGGGTTTGGCCTATATAGTGCCTTGGAAGTACTTCAGCTAATAATGCATGACATGTTTTCATGCATAGACATAGAGGGCGTAATAATTTATTTTGATAATATTTTAATTTGCGAAGACCTCAAAGAACTGCATGATAAAAGAGAAAACTAAGTATTCGAAGTGTTCAGAAAACATTTAACTTTTAGTTCAGATAAAATACAGTTTTGTGTTAACATGGTAAATTCACCATATTCAATAGAGTTTTTAACGTCAAGCATAAATTTCTGCTTCTGAGTTTGGATAATTTTACTGACGCGATTGATAAAAATTGGTACGCCGAGTCAAGTTACCGAGCAAGGGTGGCAATTGTGTCTTACGCCTCCAAAGAGATTAGGAATTGGTTAAAATCTTCAGTCTGTTCCAGGTTTGGTCCTGATATGGGAGCATCTGCTGAGGTTTGCAACGTGTCCCTCAAAGATAATTTTTATCAGTCTCGGTGTCGAAGAGAGAATATATCGGCTCATGATCTTTCCCAACAGGAATCGATCCTTCCAACTTTGTGCAATCGTCGAACCGCTCCCTTCAAACACCACTATAGTGTTTTATTATCAGAATGTTCGGGGGTGTGAGAACTAAGACCGACGAGCTTTTGAGATCCAGTCACGCTTGCAGCTATAACCTGATTGCTCTTACCGAAACCTGGCTGAACGATACATTCTTCAGTTATGAATTGTTCAGTGATCAATATACTGTCTATCGAAGAGACAGGAATTATTCCGAGCTTGACTGTCTGAGAGGTGGCGGTGTTCTCGTAGCCACGTCAATCAAGATTGACGCTTCCGTTTTATCTACCCCGATTTTTAACACATACGAGGATGTATGGATTCTGGTGAGCATTGCTGGGTGCAAGCTTGTTGTGTGTTGTGTCTATATACCTCCAAATTTGACCGTTGAATGCTATCGGTCCTTCAGTAACACCTGCGAATCTCTACGGAATAAGTATTCAAATCACAAATTTTTAATATACGGCGACTTTAACCTTCCTCTGATCCGGTGGGCTCTGGAGGATGACTCATTGGACCCAACGGAATTTCACTCACAGTCTGTCGAGATTCTCATCGACACAATGTATTTTCTTGAGTTGCAGCAGCTGAATTCGGTTCAGAACTGCCTCGGTAGAACACTTGATCTGATCTTCGCTAATAACCTGGATGATTTTTCTGTTTCGGCTTGCTCTCCTCCACTGCTACCAATGGATAATTATCATCCTGCCACGGAAGCACATTTTCGCCTCCGACCCGTCAATATTTTGAGGAGCAGCTGCAGGGTTGCGTTGCATCAGTTTCGTAGAGCCAGTTACTCTGAACTGAATCAATTTTCCGAGGAGATTGACTGGTCCTTCATATCAACTATTGTCGATATTGACGCAATGATTTGTCGCTTCTATGAGGTTATCTTCGAGGGCATCGATCGCTTTGCGCCGAGAAAATGTGTTGCAACCGAGAAGTATCCTAAATGGTTTGATGATGGGCTCACTAAATGCATTTCTCGGAAGAACAGACTTTATAAAAGATTTAGGAATTCTGGTCTTGGTAGCGAATATGATCTTTCTCTGCTGTTCGTCGTGAGGTTAAGATTCGAAATGATACCTCCTATATCTTACCATACAGAACATCTAATCCCTGAAAACATCAAGCACTTCTGGTCTTTTATCAACAGTCTCAAAAGGGAATCTAATCTTCCAGCCCGGATGTCTTAGAACAGCCGAGTCCTTGAGGGTCAGGAGATAGCTGAGGCATTTGCCTCATACTTTCATTCGTCATATTCCGACTACAATGAAATTGACTTAACACACATCAAATCCGTTGAGTTTGCCACCACTTTGTCCTCGCACAGATTTGATGTCGGGGAGGTCACTGAGAGGTTGAAACAGCTCGATGCTTCCAAGGGGGCGGGTCCGGATGGGATCCCCACAATTTTGTTGAAAAATTGCTCAACTCTGGCTCCGCCATTGCGAAATATCTTTCATAGGCCAATTGATTGTGGCTGGTTTTCTGCAATGTGGAAGTTCTCCAATCTTCAACCTGTTTTTAAGTCTGCAGACAGAAGCGACATTGCCGGCTACCGCGGAATATCAATTATTTCTGCTATTCCTAAGCTGATGGAATCCATGCTGGCTGACAAGATTTTTCTAACTAATAAGAACTATATCGTTTTTGAGCAACACGGTTTTTACAAAGGACGCTCAACTACCACTAACCTCGCTCTATATCAAAGTTTTTTAGCTTCCTTCATCGAGGCAGGGTATCAGGTTGACTCCATTTACACCGCTCTATCTAAGGTATTTGACAGCGTTTGTCACCCGCTTCTAATTAGGAAACTCTCACAGATTGGAGTCACGGGTAGCTGGATCGCTTCCTGCCTTTCTGAGCGTCGTCAACGTGTAGTGGTTTGTGGACGTCCTTCACGCGAAATTTGCGTAACATCGGGAGTCTTTCAAGGTTCTCACATTGGAGGGGTGCTCTTCTTGTTGTTCGTTAACGATGTCATATCCTGTTTTGGATCGTCCCACATTCTCTTATATGCGGACGACTTGAAGTTCTACAACATTTTTTTTCAACATGGCGGGTGATGACGTACTCTGTCCGAAAAATTGTGAAAGTTGTGGGCGTAGCGCGACTGCAAATATAAAATGCAAGGGGCGCAACGCAATTTTCCACGCATCTTGTGCTGTACGAGTGAAGGGAATTAAAGTTACCAGGTTTAATGAGCTTATCTGCTGATCTTGTGATTCCTATGCGGATGTTGATGACATAACCTCACTTAAAGTTCGTTATGATCTTCTGAATACTCTCATCCTAGAATTACAGGATAAAAATCAACTATTGACGGAGAACAAGCATCTTCTCGAGGAGAAAATTGGTTTCCTTGAAGAAAAAGTAAGTTTCCTGGAAAATCAGAAGTCAACGCGTGAAATCATCAGGTTGACGCAAAATGTAAATAAACAATCAGGTGACGCTGATATTGTTTTGGAGGATCAATATGTGTCGGATGTCATTGTCAACTCTTCTTCTTCTTCTTCTTCTTCTGGGTCGGAGTACTCTAAGCCATCTAGCAACACAGTCGACCAAATGGGAGGCAGTAAGGAAACATTGATTGAAGTCTCTGAAATCAAATCCAGAACACCAAAACACAAGGTAAAAACTTCTAAAACCTTTGTTAAAACTACTAAGCTTCGGTCCCCTAGAAAGAATAATTTTGTTCGAGGTACAGGTATTTCTTCAGATACTAGTAACTCTGCAGCTGAGTTTAAACAAAAACCTAAGTTTGATAAAACCTTTACATATGTTGGGAATATAAAACCTGGCATATCACCGGGATTTATAGGTGATCACATAAAGAGCCACTGTCCTGAGGTTGGGAATGATATTGATGTGGAGTGCCTTCCCGCAAAAGGTCGTAACCTATCGTTTAAGATTAATATAGCCTTTGGGAAAAAGGATTTGATTATGGATCCCAAGATTTGGCCTGCCGGAGTAATAATCCGTAGATTTTATGTGAGGCAAGATGATCAACAGGTTTTTCCGCAAGCAGCTTCCCAAGTCACAAGAGATTAGCCAAGAATATAGGAGGTCATAAAAAATCATTATTAATTTATTACCAGAATGCAGGTGGCTTTAAATCTAAATTACATTTTCAACAATCTGTTAATTCTAGTGTATATGATATTCTGGCATTTAGTGAAACATGGCTTGACATAGATATTTCTGATCCAGAACTAGGAATAGTTGACTTCAACATCTTTAGAGTTGACCGCAATATTAATAACTCAGTGAAGAAGCGAGGTGGAGGAGTTTTAATATTGACAAGAAAAAGCTTAAGAGCTAGGAAGGTTGAGCTTACAGAAAGGAGCGTAGAACAAGTCTTTGTTCTCATTGACCATGGTGCAGATTCCAATTCCTGGATTATTGGATGTCTTTATATACCACCTGTGTCCAGTGGTGATATTTATCAGAGACATTGTGACTCTTTAGAGGACCTAAAAAGAGTCTTATTCTAATACTAAGATTATACTGGCAAATAGTTATGCTTCATGGGATTAATGCAGCTAAGTAATGTTGCAAATAGTAGAAATGTTATGCTAGATTTAGTATTTAGTGATTTTAATGATATTAGTGTAACGGATGCAATTGATATTATTTTCGAGAACAGCATTCACCATAATGCGATTTCCCTTGAGGCCTGTCTGTATGAATCGTCTAAAAATGTTA
The DNA here is from genome assembly GCA_016904865.1 of Pissodes strobi. Taxonomy (NCBI): domain Eukaryota; kingdom Metazoa; phylum Arthropoda; class Insecta; order Coleoptera; family Curculionidae; genus Pissodes; species Pissodes strobi. The sequence continues at coordinate 9,180 of MU184404.1, read as the reverse complement.
TGTGTAATGTGTATATGTATGATTTTAAAAATGGTAATTTTGTAACAATTAATGCCTTGCTAGCATAAGTTGGGAGGAATTGTTTAAGGGGATGAGATTTTACACAATTTAATAGGCTTGTATGTTCCAAGACAATTGGTAAAATCTTCCAATTTTCCGAAGTGGTTTGATGCACACATGAGGCGGCTCACTGTTGAGAAGAAGATTGCTCATTGTGACTTTAAGGCTTCCAAATCTCAAATTTCATATCAGGCTTTTTCTGATTTGAGGCGGCAGTGCAAGGAATATCGTCCTGTCTGTCATAGAGCGTATTTCGATGGATTGGAGAGGAATTTTAACGCTAACCCAAAAAGTTTTTGGTCATTTGTAAGGGACCACAGGTCAGGTAATGATGTTCCAGATTCGGTCGTTTTCAACAATCAGTGTAGCAGAGATCCTAAGGAGAGAGTTGACATGTTCTCAAAGTACTTTTCTTCTGTTTATGTACCAAAGATCCCCGTACAAATTCCATCTTATGAGTTTCATACTGGATTGGAAGCCAGTTCTTACCACATTCAAATTTGTGAGCTTTTTGAAGCAATTAATAGTCTTCCTAATAAATTAACTTCAGGGCCAGATGGTATTCCGGCAGTGTTTCTTAAGAGATGTGTGCGTACACTTGTCAGGCCATTATCTGACATTTTCAACCGTTCACTGTCGACATCGGTTTTCCGGCTCTGTGGAAGTCTTCTTACTTAAATCCAATTTTTAAGAGTGGTCAAAAAAACAATGTTTTAAACTACAGGGCAGTTTCTCTGCAATCAGAAATTCCAAAGCTTCTGGACAGCTTAGTCAGCAAAAAATTGGCTTGGGATGTGAGGGGTTTAATGGACCAGGAACAGCATGGGTTTATGTCTGGCAGGTCAACCACCACCGGTCTTGTGCTCTACCAAAACTTTATCATTAACAATTTGGAACACCATAGACAGGTTGACTCTGTCTATACGGATTTTTCCAAAGCCTTTGACTGGGTCAAACATAGTCTTCTTCTTGCTAAGCTCAGGGCTTTGGGTTTTGGTGGTGCTTTGTTGGCGTGGCTTGAGATCTTTTTGTCCGATAGAACGCAGGTTGTTAGGTTAGCATCATGTATTTCGGATCCTATCGAGGTGCCATCTGGAGTTCCTCAGGGATCTCATTGCTGACCAATTTTGTTTAACCTTTTCATGTTGGACATTTTACCTCATATCAATAACAGCAAGTTGTTGGTGTATGCTGATGACATTAAGCTGTTTCGGCAGATTGATTCAATTGGTGATTGTCTTCTCTTGCAGGAGAATCTTGATGGATTTCAGAGGTGGTGTACAGTGAATAGTATGGAATTAAATATCTCAAAATGTAACATCTACACTTGTTGTCGTGGAGCATCCATAACTTATGACTACCAGCTGCATGATGTCTCTTTGGCAAGGCATGATGCAATTAAAGATCTTGGAATTATGCTTGATTCCAAGCTATCCTTTTCCACACATTTTCAAGGAATGGTTGTAAGGACTATGACCGTGTTGGGATTTATTCAACGACTTACTAGTGGTCTTTCAGTGGATACATTAAGGTCTTTGTACTGCTCACTGGTCCGACCTATTGTGGAATATGGCTCTGTTGTATGGTCACCTAATTATCAAGTTCATATCCAGTATATCGAGCGTGTCCAACGAAAATTCGTTAGAATGGCCGCTTTTAGGATGGGTTTGGCTAGAGAGGATTTCAGCTATGAGGAATTTCTTTCAATGTTGAAACTGGATTCACTTGAAGCTAGAAGAGAGTTGCTGGATATTTGCTTTTTGCACGGTATTCTTAACTCTAGAACTGACTGTCCCGAGTTCTTAGCCAAGATTGGGTTTAGTGTAGCGGTTAGGAGAGGCCGTCACACTTCTTTATTTGTAATACCTTTCCATCCAACTAATTATGGGTCTAATGAATCTTTGACAAGGATGCTTCGTCACGCAAATGACTTAATTTTAAAGAAAAATATTTGTCTCTTTAATATTTCGCTTGGCAGTCTTAAATATAAATTAAGAAGTTTTTAGATATGTATGTTTTTGTATGTATAAATTGCTTGACATTTTAAATTGCTTGTTATTCTAGTTTAAGTTTGTATTTTGTCCGGTGTAGTTATAAGTAAAATAACTTGACTATTGTTTACAAATTTTAATCAATTCTAGTTATCTTTGGGTTAGATATATTTTGTAAACGGATGAACCGTTCAATGAATAAATAAATAAATAAACATCGGTCCCTGTCATGCGAATGGCTTACAGTTTGATCTCGACGAATTCGCGTTCTGGTGCTCGTCTAACTTTTTGAAAATCAATGTTTCTAAGTGCAATAGCTTTTGCAGAAGTACAAATCCAGTTGTGAGCACTTACAACATAAACAATGAAACCGTGGAATCTGTTCATGATCTGGGTGTGACATTTGATTGTAAGCTGTCCCTTAATCAGCATATGGATGATGTTATTCTCAAGGGTTTCAGATTGCTTGGATTTGTGAAGCGTAACACTAAATTTATTAATGGCACCAAAGCACTAACGTGTCTATATAACTGTCTGGTCCGTAGCATCCTCGAATATTGCTCAGTTATTTGGTCTACTCTTTATGCCGTCCATAGGAACAGACTTGAGCAAGTGCAAAATAGATTTGTATCTATTATACAAAATCGTGTCCCTTCCTCTGGACTCAACTATGAGACCAAGGACCAAGCTAATGCTGTGTGGTATGAAAAGCCTCGAACGTAGAAGGAATGATGCACTGCTTCTCTTCACATTTAAACTTCTGAATAAGATGGTTGACTCAGTTGACTGCCACCAATTGTACAAGGCAGAGACATCTATTTTACAAACCTTTACATAGAACCAACTATGGCCTCACTGCCTTCGTTGACAGAATGATGTGCAACTACAATAGACTCTATCCCGACTGTGACATTTTAAATATTTCTTTACCGAAGTTGAAGCGACTTATTAATTCTGTATTTTGTTCGTTTTTATTTTGTAACTCCTTATTGTTGTGCAATTGTTCCCTTTACTGTTTATATAGTTTGCACTGTATTGTTTTCGTTGATGTATTTTTTTTGTACCATTTGGAACTTCTATATTGTTCCGTAGTGTATTGTTTGCTTAAATAAATAAATAAAATATGTTGAACATATAATATCATAAATAAAAACAATTATAGGATTGATTGCTCCGACAAATAAACCAGTTTTACAGAGCAGAGATTTATTGGGCTAATCAATTATGTAGCTAAGTTCTAGTTACCAATGTTCCTGTTTTGAAACATCTTGAAAGAAACAAGATAACTGTCATATCTGCCGATGCGGGTAAAAATGGTTTGGGATGGCTTATGTCTCAACGTCTTTGAATGGAGCACAACACAAATATAGCCAGATTAAAAATGAGCTATTGGCTATTTTGTATGAATATAATAAATTCCATGGTTGAAACAGGCCATGGGCCTTTATTGTATTGGGAAAAAACCTCTGGAAGGCTGCAAACAATGATGTTGATATTATTGAGATATTGATTGATTTTAACATAATTATTATTGTAACACTTATTCTAATTTAAAAGCAAGTGTGATCGAAAGAGTGAACAGAACTATAAAAAATTTAATGTAGAAAAAATTCAGCTTTCATGGACATTACAAATAAGTAAATATTTTAGATGAAATATTTCATAAATATAATAACACAAAACATTCTACAACCGTTAAAAACCCAAATGCAGTTAACAAAAATAATGATAATAATATTTCAAGATTATCTTTTACTCACACAAAACAATAGATCTAAAGGTTTCATCTAAACTATGTGGATGATTACGTACCGACAAGCAAGTAGCGTGAAGCATTTTCCAAAGGTTACACACCGAATAGGCTCATTTCAAGAAAAACAATCAAATTTCTATTACCTATCCAAAATACTCCATAAAAATAAGCAATGTTCAAAATTTTAAGCCAATTCGTTAAGCGGTTCTTGAAATATAAAAGTTTAAATATGCAGAATTCGAAGCGTGTCTAGATCGGGGATGTGACGTAATAAAATAAGGTCACGTTCTGTTGCCAGGCCGCGACCCGCGCCACCGCGCCGCTAGAATGCTGACGTTTTTGTCACTGTCATAGAAAAATATATATCCCAACGCGACCTTCATGTCTTATGACGTCACGCCTTTACAATATTCCAACGGCACTTTCTTATTTATTTTCACTGATTTAGACTTCTCAGAAAAATCTGATTTTTGGTACATCAACTTAATATGTCAAGAACTTTTGAAAGAAATTATTTTTGAAAAATTGAAAGTGAGCCTATTGCTTAAATAAAATAATTTGCATAAAATAGTTAAATTTAGAAATCCTACAACATATTGGCTTCAAGATGAGAAACCTAGAAATTGAAGGAAGTTCTATGAACAAGAGCTGCAGAAATGTAAACATCCAGATATCTATTTGGTAGAAAAAGTATTAGGAGTAAAAGGAAATAAGGTATAGTGGTTTGGATTGGATAAATCACACAATTTATGGATTCTTAAGAGATATACTGTAATTTAGTGGTTGTACCTTGCACCAATTTTAATTAAAAACTTTACATCTTTTATTAAATAAAAAGAGATATTAGTATTGAAATATGTTATTAAAAATCCCTTAAAATTTATACATTAAATCTTTGATTAAATACCTTATTTCTCTGACATATCTGGGAAAAATCTTTCAGTGGCGGGTACACCTTCAAGAACAACGCTTCAATGCCTACATCACCTATAGATGACCAGGTAAAATTTGTAGCAGCACTTGTAGCTTCAGATGAAGCTACTGAGGAAATGAAAATTGCGACCTCAAAAGACAATAGATTTCAAGAGGTGACTAAAGTTAATTATGTACTCTGGTCAAAGGCAAAGTCGGCGATTTCAATAGACCTATATAGTTTCTGGATAATTCGAGGGGAACTTCACGTAGAATATCGACTCATTTATCGTGGTAACCATCGTGTTACTCCCCAAAAAAAAAATAGATGAAGTATTGTCAGCTGCATGGTGCTCATGAAGCTATTGCTACTGGTAAAAAGAAAGTAATAAATAGAATCTACTAGGCCCGAATTTCACAGAATATTGCAAAATACATAAAGAAATGCAATATTTGTATGAGCTATTCAGGACTGAATGCAAAGTAACCCCACAAAAAGCATGAAACGCCTCAGTACCCTTGATTGAAACTTACAATACTCTGCTTTTACTAATATAAAATATTACCTCATCACAGTAGATTATCATTCAAAATTCGTAGCAATAAATAGTATTTAAATCTCATGGTGTACCCTCTCAAATAGTGTCACATTCTGAATTTAGGAACTTTGCAGAAGAATGCTGTTTTAAAATTAAAAGTTCCAGCCCTCACTACCCCAAATCAAATGGAATGATTGAAAGAGCAGTCCAAACCTTAAAAAAACTTTTAGAGGAAGCAGTGCGAAGTGGTGGTAGAGACCTCTTGTGTATATTAGAAGACAATTACAGTCCAAAAGTATTTCTACATTGTTCATCAGAAATGCTGATGGGAAGAACAACTTTTATTTGGGACTGAGTCTAGTCGTAAAGTGCTTTTCAAGCAGCAGCGCAAAATGAAGAAATATAATAATGAACATGTAAACTACTTGATACTAAATGAAGCAATATTTTATCAAGAAAGTCACAGAAATTGGAGGCTCGCAATCATTTTGAAGAACTGTGAAGATGGTTAGTAAAATGGTTCACTGTTAAGAAGAAACATAATGTATTCACGCTCAGCTATTTATTTTGACGACGAAGATTATGAAGCTGAAGCTATGTTTAAAAGATTTACAGAAGAAAGTAATTGTAATATAGCAGATATAAACAACTTTATAGAAAAGAAAAATAGCTTTACAGAAAACCAAGTGTGGATGTTCCATAAGAAATCCAAAGTAGTACATTCATTAAGGTGGACATGGTATGTAATAATATTAGTTATTGTTTCCACTCTATAAAGTTCATATTACGATTGTCAGTATTTATGAATAAAAGTTAATTGTCAAATAATACTTGTCAGGTACTTCCTTTCAGAGGTATTGATCCCTATACAACGTATCATTAAATAGCGGGTGTTTCAATAATAACATTGAAGTTGTCTGCTGTTTGACCCACTCTAATATAGACCCCAATAAAACCTCAGGAACACCACATAAATTGGCTACAGGTTATGATAACTTTTAGTCGAATAGTGTCATATAATCAATTTATATTTCACTCACCGGGTCTAGACAGAACATATAGATGCGTCCCACGTGTCCTCTCCATCCTGTGATCCTTAACATCGATCCTTGTCCTTATTTCTGTGATCGCTTCAAGTTCAGATAACCTAAAGACGTAAATTTTGCAATCTTTGTTAGATGCTCCGGCTCTGAGCAAAATGATACCATGTGGTTCCACAACGTTCAGCTGTCGAACTTGGAGGGATTTGTCAAAAATTTGTCTATGCGATGTACCATCTGAAAAGAACATGTTATTTCAATATGTTTCATCCCCAACAATAGTAGGTAGCTGTATAATATATAGTCAAACTCAGTGTTGTATGATATTGTTAGCATACAAAATCGCTATGCTATTTCAATATATTATATCGATAATGGAATAGTACATCTATTTATAATTGAATCACTTTAAATCAATATTACGCGCTCCACATAAATAAACACTGAAAAATAATTTTTAAGTTGCTTTGATTGGCGCCGTATGCATTAGCCTGGGAAAAACGCGATAGCGGATCAGTGCTATGAATTAAAATTATGCAATTATAAATAGATATACTGTGCCTTTCACCTACAACTAAAACGATTATATTGAGGTTTTAAATCTGCCAATTTCGTAGATTTTTGCTTAATATAATGTATAGTTCTAATAAATATTCACAAGTTTCTCTTGGCATTGTCATGAATAAGTTTTTAAATTATTTGCAATTATTGTCGAGAATAAGTCAGAAAAATTACAACATGGGGATTACTGTATAAACTTTTCATATAATACCAACTTGATGGCTGGTTGTCATTTATTTCAATAGGATAGATTTCTTTCATGCGCGGATATATTTTGGGACCTTATAAGTGCTCGACTTGCGTGGTCCAAAATGCGTCATGCTATTTCTTCCCAGATGGGTGACTTGAAGCGAAAGCTGGTAAGAATGATGTTCTTATCCCTTGATATACGTAAGAAAATAATTCCCCTTGCTTTTTCGTATCTTTGGAATTTCTTGCTGATGCCGGGTCTCTACCGTTTCTCCAACATTAATGTGGCAGACAGTTGTATACTGGGGACTGACACGACAAGTAGTACATTTTATAAGTAACCACGAATTGTGTGATTTATCCAATACAAGCCATTTAACATATACTTTATTCCCTTTTTTTCATTTCTACTTTTTTACTAACTAGACATCTGGATGTTTAACTATCTGCAACTCTTCTCCCTTCTAGGTTTTTCATCTTGAAGTAAATATGTTGCAGGATGTGAAAGTTTATTTTTTTATGCGAAATATTTCATTTAATCAATTCAAAGTGTAATATCTGGAAAATGCTTCACGCTGCTTGTTTATCCGTACGTAATCACCCGCAATAAACGTTCGACCCTTCGGATCTAGTGTTTTTGCGTGAATAAAAGATAATCTTATGCCATTTTCATTATTTTTGTTTTCATTTCGCTTCATTCCATTAAATTCACTATTGAGAAGGAGAAGATCTACCGTCTCTAGGTTCTTGTCTGTAGGAAGAATGAATTAATTATAAATTCGGTCTAAACCAAGTCACAGGGGTTAGTATCAAAACATTCTCAAGTAACCAAGCTAGGAATAATTAATATACCAACTACATTATGCAGTGGCCATGCATCGATGGATGCTGAATTGGACAATATCAAGATGGATCTGCTTCAGAATGGTTGTGCGGTAAGTCCATAAATAAGATTATAGAGAACTGTAATGTAGAACCAATCGCACGACCGCCTGATCAAGATACCCTTTCTCTGTTAACGATTCCCTATGTAAATGGGGCGTCCGAAAAGATATGACGAATGATCAATCACTACAAAATCAAAACGGTTTTAAATCTGGATCAACACTAAAAAGCGTCTTAACAAAAACAAAACCTGATTCATCTAAATAAGAGAAAGAATGTATTTTCCAGATATCATGTAAATGTGGGGAGTTGTATACTGGGGAAACAAAATGTTCTTTAAATGTAAGAATAGAACACCAAAAACACAAATAGAGGAGCGAAACAAGATTGGGGATCGCGGATCATGTTTGGTTCAAACAAAACAACATTAAATGGTCAAAGGCATGGATGGTACACGAGGAACCTCATTGGAAAAATGTGCAATTTTAAAGAGGCTGTTTTTATTAAAGATCAATGAGAATATCTTCAGCAATCCAAGCATAGAATTATCCACTACTTGACCAATACCAGAACCCTCAGTGGCCGGCCCCACGCTTGACTCAATCCAACTAGGTCACAGGCGCTTTGCTCTGGTATTTACATTAGTTTACACTTGATAACGGACAAAGACAGGACTGTACGGAATGTTGTGTAATTAAGTTAAATAAAGAGAATAGAACTTACAAATTCATCCTTTAATATCTCTAATTTAATTGCTAAAGGTCTTATTATATATTTACAAAAAAAATCCTGTTACAAATGAATAAACTATTCTAATAAATCATGATATGAGTTATGAACTCATATCACTAACATAATTGAAATGCATTATAACAATTTGATTTTTTTCTTTAATAATTCATACTTACTAGACCTTCTTCTTTAACATTTTTTGTATCATTAGTCAGTAACAATACATTATGTCCAATTCAGAATCCTAAAGTATAATGCCAATCGTATATATTTTATGTTGGTCGACTACCTGCTCTTTAATAATGTCGTAAGCTTTAACAAAAGTTGGATTTTATTGTTTTGTGTTGACACTAATCCTATTGATGTAGATATGTTCTATATTGTTGTGGAGGATTCATTTTTACCATGTAATTGATTGCCTTTGGCTCCACAAATGATTACGCTTGTTTTGATTTGTTATAGAGCCTCTTCGGCTCTGGCTCCAGGATGTAAACAGCACAAGTGCTAGTTTAGTGACC
>MU184403.1:116714-147303 GCA_016904865.1 Pissodes strobi | reverse complement strand
GCACAATTCAAGTTTAGGCATTGTTAATGGCTTTAAAGGAGCTACCTTTGACTTGGAACATAGCAAATGAGACTCGCGCTCTCTTTGGCTATTTGAAGAAATTGCGTATATACAAGCCTCATAGCCATTCTCAGAAGCATCGGCAAACCCATGTAAATGAATAACTGTGGGATTGTTACAAAGTACTCTTCGTTGAATTCTTAATGAATTTAACACGTTTAATTCCTGTGTAAACTCTAACCACAAATCTATGAGGTTAATTGGTAAAACTTGATCCCATTCCAGCTTTTCTAACCATAGCTTTTGTAATAATATTTTTGCGATAATTATGCACGGACTAATCAACCCCAAAGGATCAAAAATCGTAGCTATTTGTAAAAGGATGACTCGTTTTGTGATCTGATGTCTTTCGGGAACTGCAATTTTGAAAACCAGGAAATCGGTATTGCATAACCACGAGAGACCTAATATTTTATCGCAATTCTCTCCTTCGGCAGAAAATTCGACATAATTTCCTGCGTTATCGGTATCTACGTCATCTAGTACCAATGAATCGCTTTTGAAATAAGCTAAAAATTGTGTTACATACGTATTTTGCTTCTTCGGGCGAATCAACGGTTGTAAGAAGATCGTCCACTTACATATCTTCTCGTATAATTCTAGCAATTTTCGGATGTTCAATTTCACACTCGGATGCCAATTCGTGTAAACATTGAATAGCTAGAATTGGGACTGCAGTGATGCCATATGTAACAGTGTTAAGTTGATACGTTTTTACGGGCTCATTCGGATTTGCACGCCATACTATTTTCTGTAAACTACGTTGTTCTGGGTTTATAAGTACTTGCCGGTACATCATCTTAATGTCAGCTGATATGACAATAGATCGCATTCGAAATCGTAGAATAATAGATAGTAAATCGGACTGGATCGTAGGCCCGGTCATTTGTAAATTATTTAAAGATATATTAACTACGCGTAATTTTGTGGTTGAACTGGATTCTCGCAACACTCCGTGATGAGGTAGCTAATATTCGGGTTTACTCGCATCGCCCGCTTCATTCGTAATGTCTGTCATGTGACCTAGGTTCTCGTATTCTTCCATAAAGTTAACGTATAAATATCGAAAAGTTTCATTGGATTGAAGTATCTTCCCGAGACTAGAAAATCGTTTAATTGCCGTTTCGCGTGAAGAACCGAGCTTATTAGGAGACTCGTTTAAAGGAAGAGAAACTATATATCTACCATCGGGAGATAATTTTAAATTTTCTACAAAATGCTTTTCGCATAACGTTTCTTCAACAGATAATAATTTTTTGTCAGGAATTTCCTCCACTGTCCAAAATTTAGCTAATTGCTCTTGCAAGTCAAGGTTTTTACTGAAATGACATACGGTACTAAAATTGAGGGGGGGAAACGGACCTGCTATGACCCAACCTAGACTCGTATCTTGCAAAATTGGACCTGTCTTACCTAAATTTATTTTTCCAGCTTGTAGAATGTTGCAGAACGCATCGGCTCCGATAAGTGAATCGATCTTTTGATTTTTGTCAAATTCAGGATCGGCCAATTGGACATTAGCAGGAATGTTAAACATTTTTCGTTCAATAAATACATCTGGTAAACTATTCGTGATTGTATCGAGGACAAAGCAAGAAAGATTAAATGTATATGAATTAACTGTAGAATGAATGTTTAAAAAACATTTGTAACTCGCATGTGATATTTTATTGTTGATTCCAGATATAGTTAAAATTGTTTTGGATTTAGGTAATTGCAATTTGCGACAAAGCTCAGATGTCATGAAACTGGATTGTGAACCGCAAACCGCAGTCGAGTAGCGCACGCGCGCTTATAAACTTACCTGCCGAATCTCGAATATTAACTCTAGCTGTGGATAAAATTGGATTTTGTGCTGTAACTAAATGACAACTGGTATTTTGACTACCATTTCGAATTTCCGGCAACGTAGATTCATCTTCGTGAGTAATACCAATGGCGGTTTTCTCGCGTTGGGTGTAAAACCGTATTATGTTTTACTCCACAAAGTATACATCCAGACCACGAGCAATCTTTCGTTGCATGATTACGACGCAACAGTTATGACATAAATGTAAATTCTCTGCTTTAGCGATCCTGTCGTGTACGGCTAGCTTTAAAAAATCGGGACAATGGAATTTATTTATTTATTTATTTATTAAATTGAATCAAAGACCCATCAGGTACAGTAAATAGTACAACAAAGGTATAGATTACGTCCAAAGTCCAATAACATATTTACATATTGTATACTATTTGTAAATACACATACATATTTTATGAGTTTAAAAATTCATTTATTGAATAAAAAGATTGCAATTTTAAATAATTTACTACCTCTTTCTTAAACTTCTTACTATCAGCAATGTCCCTAAGATAACTCGGCAGCTTATATTAAAATTTAGTACCCATGTAGCTAGGACTATTTTCGAAGGTTGCGAGTCTGTGCACGGGGATACGTAGATCATCCTGACGCCTGGTATTTTATGCATGGACAAAATTGTTTCTATGAAACATTTCAATATTGTTCTTAACAAACACCAAAATTTCCACAATATAAATACATGGTACCGTCAATAGTCCCAGCTTTACAAATAGCGGTCTGCAATGTGATCTACTGTCAACACCTTCCATGGTTCTTACAATTTTTTTTTGTAACCGTAATAATCTCGTGGTATGACTGGAACATCCCCAGAATAAAATGCCATATTTAACCCTGCTATAAAATTGAGCATAATAATATGATATAAGGATACTCGTACTACAAACCTGTTTCAATCTATACATGGCAAAAGCAACACAGGATAATTTTGAAGAAATGTTACAAATATGCGATTCCCACCCCAAACTACTCTCTAGATATACACCCAAAAATTTGGTCACAGACACCTGTTGCATAGATTTCGAATTAACCCTAATTAACAGAGACCTATCACAGCGATAACACCGAGGAGCAAAATTCATAAAAACAGTTTTCTGTTCATTCAGACATAATCGATTTTGACTAAACCACCGCATAAATCTATCAATCATGTTTTGCGTATACATTTGCACTGACGAAATCTCACTATCGAAGCACAGATAGCTATTATCATCCGCAAACATAGTCAAATTTCCCTGGTCCACTATATCCGGAAGATCGTTTACAAATAGTAAAAACAACAGGGGACCCAATACAGACCCCTGTGGCACTCCACATGAAATTTGTAACAAATCAGAACATTTATCATTTACTTCAACTAACTGAGACCTATTCTGTAAATATGATGTTAACCAGGCATGAATCCTACCCCTAAATCCACACTCAAATATCTTATTTAATAGAAGGGTGTGATCAACTAGATCAAACGCCTTACTCAAATCCATAAAAATTCCAATACACTTATCTTTATTATCTAGTTGATCATATAAACTACCCAAAAATTGCAATATGCCCGATTGGGTAGAACGACCTTTCTGCAAACCGTGTTGGGAAGCATTTAGTACATTAAATCTAGTTATGAATCCAATCATCCTGTTATAAACGGCCCGCTCCAAAACCTTAGCCAGGGTTGGCAGGATAGAAACAGGTCTGTAGTTACAGCGGATTCCCCTTTTTATGTAACGGCACGATCTTTGCAATCTTAAGTGAACTAGAAAAAACTGCTTCAGAGAGAGAGAGAGCGGTTCACCAAATAGGTTATGGGTGATATAAAATATATTCTACCTTCCTTAAAAATTTTAGAGTGTATGCCGTCAATTCCAGCCGAACAAGAGCTCTTTAGCGACATAATTAAGTTTGAAATCTCGTCCTCAGAAACAGTATCCAGATACATTGTAGATGAATTTCTTTTTATGCGAAATTCGTAGTTTTCATTATTTGCAGCTGGTCTTCTAATTTCATTTGCTAAATTGATAAAATATTTATTTAAATATCCTGCAACATCTCCGCTGTCTTTTATACTTCCCAAATCAGTCTCCAGTTCGATATTTCTAGATTTTGTGTTTTTGTTATTATTTAAATTCGTATTAATAATTTTCCAAACTATCTTACTTTTGTTATCAGAGCCTTTATACAGATTGTCATAATACATTCTTTTTGCTAATCCTATACATTTCCTATAAATTTTTTTATACTGTTCATACATGGTATTATTGAAATTAGAATTAGATACAATTTTTTTCCTATATAATTCTTTTAGCGTGCGTGATGAGACTCTAATTCCTGGAGACAACCAAGGTTTAGTTTTACTTGTAGTGCTATTAATCACCTTTTTAAAAGGAAACGATATATCCATGTAATGCTTTACCAGCTGTAAGAAATTGTCATATGCACTATTTATGTTATTCTGACTGTAAACAGATAGCCAATTTTCCGATTGTAAGTGCCATAAAAACAATCTGAAATTTTTCTCGCTGTAGCATCTGAAATACTTATCACACTCAGTTACAACAGGTTGTACTTGAAACCTAAGCAACTGAGCCGAGTGATCCGAGAGACCGTTATGCAAGACACTACAGACAACCCTGGTCAACTCCCCACTAGTACACATGTAGTCAATGCAAGAGGCACTCAGCGATGTAACCCTAGTTGGTTCATCAATTAGATTAACAATGCCAAAAGATGTAAGAGTATCATCAAGCGCACCCCTCGCACCACTCGTGGACCACCAATCAATGTTGAAGTCTCCACAAAGAATAATTCTTGATTTTGAATCTAAGCAAATATCATAAAGAAGTTGTTCCAAATGTAACAAGAACTCTTCAACGCTTGATGCAAGTGATCTATATATACAAATTACTTTGGTACTCATATTATTAATGATTACATTTATAGCACATACCTCAAAACAAAGTTCTTTAGCGTATTTAGAAACAAACTTTACCTCACTTACAAAGTCACGCCACTTTTCATTGTAGTATATGATACTTCCGCCATTGTTCAGTAAGGACCTCGCAAACACACTACCCATCATAAAACCATCCAACCTAAGAACCCCGGCCTCCTCCTCGGTCAGCCAATGCTCAGTTAAACAAATAACGTCAGCATTCTCATGAGCAACCAGCACACTGAACGGATCTATTTTATTCTTCAAACACTGTATATTCTGATGCAAAACAACAAAACTATCCATATTCATATGTTCTGTTTTAGCTGATGGCTATGCCACACCTTTAACTCTCTTTCTCTGAAGCTCAATCTTTTTCCGGTAAACAGAGCAGCGGGAATCAAGTGGAGAATGGTCGCTGCGATATTTGGTCTTGTATTCAGTGTTAGACCTTAAACAGTTGACACATGACTTATTCTTACTATTGCATTGTTTTGTTTCATGTTCCTTATTCATAAAAATTAAACAGCTGGTATCATTTTGACACTCATCTGCCTTGTGGCCATACTCGCCACACCGAAAACATCTAAGCATAGAAAAATACTCGAACACTCTACAATACGCATAGTTAACAAAAATACGCTGAGCGGCACTTGACATTAGGAGCTGGAATGTTAATGGATCGCATTCCGTGATACACATATATCTGCTTTTCATTTTTTTGACTACTATAACATTAAATACAGTGTTATCATGCTGCAAATGTGGATTTTGTCTAAATATTACATCCTGAATTTCTTCTTTACTAAGATCTTCCTCGATGTCTACAATTTTAATTCGGGGATTCTTTTACTCTGGTATATTAATTTCGTATTTACTTTTGAGCTTCTTGTCTACTGTATTTTGAATTTTTTCAATTTCGGCTTTTGTGTTACACTTTATAAGAACACCTCCCTCTCTAACATCCGTAAATAATAACTTATGACTTTGTTTGCATAACAAACAAAGATATTTCAAATGATTATCTCCGCTAGATTTAATTTCTTTGTTCATTTCCAAGCAAACTTCTTGAAAAGCCACGTTTACTATTTCTATTTGCACTGAAATGATCGCGTTTATTACCTTGAATTTCTCTCTGATTATTGTTCATACTCATTTCAAAATTTTCCAATAAGTCAGCGCGTTCTTTCAGAAAATTCTTAAAATAATCTAGGGTACAAGAATTTCTCGGTTTCGCTCTCACTTGTTCCCACTCGCGAGACGTGTTTTTATCGAGTTTACTAGAAACCGTGTAGATAATTAAAGTATCCCAATATTCAGTGGGCTCACCCAACTGTTTGAGGCTAACGAGATGTTTACAAAGATTGTCGTTTAAATTGCGAATTTTTGAAGCAGATTCGTCGATAATAGATTCCATGTTGAAAATAGCGTTAACGTGATTTTGAATTAAAAGGTTTACATTGTTGAAACATTCGCATAAGGTGTTCCAAGCAATTACATAATTAGATGCGCAAAACTCTATTGATTGAAGTACCTGCTACGCAGACCCAATCAAAGAAGCACGTAGATAGTGAAATTTCTGGATATCGTTAATATTCGAATTATCGTGTATATGAGATGCAAATATTTCGCGGAAATCTAACCATGTTTGAAAAGAGCCATCGAATTTAGGCAGTTTGATTTCTGGAAGTTTTACACCAACTGTAAGATTTACATGAGAGTGTTGAGTTAAACTTAATTGATTAGAATGTACACTTTCCTCGGAGGAAATATTACATTTTTCGAATAATCCCTGTTATTAAATTCTTCGCGTTCATGTAATTGACCCTCAAAATAGTCTAACTCGCTTTCTATTTCGATTTGAATCTCGTCAAAATTTATGAGCGATGTTTCGGTATCGCTTATTCGCTGTTCAAGCTGAATCACTGTTGAACGTTCAAACTTTTCAGTCGAGCTTTGCAAGCTTTCAATAGACTTAATGTATTTTTCGAAAATTGTTAACTTTGCTTTAAGAGAACTTCGTTTCCTTATTAAGGTCTTGACCTTGTCGCTTTCTGAATCATTTCCCATTTTTGCAATGATATCAATCAAAACAAAGAATCTAAACCAATAAATCTATGAATCTGTAAATAGAATCTAGTACGAAAATAATGAAATCAAAATATCAACAACGTATCTATTGCATACAATAGTCGAACGTATCAAATTGTACTGAGGTAAAAGGATTATGTAATCGGAAGGAACTCACCGCACAAATTCTCTTTGCTCGTCGGCTGTCGCAGAACTTGGATGGTTCCGAATCGCTTTTCTACGTCTCTGGGGGTGGGATCAAATCTGCCTAACGCCGCAGCGATTGGCTTTTCTCGTCTGATTTCTTCGTATTTTCGGGACCACGAGTTGTATCATCCGGTTTGATAAGGACCATGTAGCGTGTAGTGGACTGATGCACTGATTACTTTAAAATTAACGTTTTATTTTTCTAAATTACAATAGGATTAATAATTCAATTAAAACATCTCTGTCACTCCTGTCAGTTTTGTCATGTGGATCTGCTGGTGACCGCCCTTCGTTTGGAGGGTCCCAAGAAAACGGAACAAATAGTAATAGACCAAAACAATTTAGTAATAGCTTTCCTATGCAAAGAATGTATCAACCATTTAATAGCAATTTTAACACACATACACAACACAATCAATTTAGACAGAATTTCCCATCACAACCGATTCCTATTAGAACTAACCCAAATATTCGACCACAAATATTTCCGACAAATTCTGAAGTTTTTAGCAGGCCAAAACAAAATGTATTTAAGCCTGACCCAAAACCTACACCTATGAGTATTACATCTCGTATGACAAATCCACCTAGAAATCAAGGTCAAACTCAATTTCGGAATCATTTCCAATCAAGACCTAATCAACCCCCAAATTTCGTTTCGGAAGAACTATTTAATACCGAATTAGACCCAACTAGTGAAGAATATCATCACGATCCATATGTTAATTACAGCGATCAATATTTTAATTCCCACTCCAACGCGGAAGAAATGGAACACGAATATTATAACCAAAACGAACCATTTGATCCGTATCCCTACTCTTACGATGATATATCACAAAAGGAATCTCGAAATTTTCAAGAATCCCAGATAGAAAACGAAAAGACATAGTATATAATCCACCGATTATATTATTTAATATGAATAGTGCTAGTGAACTGTCGTATATTGTATTTCCGGAAACAAATATAAAAATTCTCATTGACTCCGGATCAACCAAATCGTTTATTGACCCAAATTTAGCTAATCAATTCTACCCAAACTATATTGTAAATGACCCATTTGTCGTGAGTACAGTATTTCAAAAATCTGCTCATAAATTCAGTGCACTTATACCTGCATCTAAAATATTCAATTTGCCCAACAAACAAACATTGAAATTTTACTTATTTATTCCACGACGTTTTCAATGGCTTAATAGGATTAGATAATCTTAAGTTATTATTACAGGCCAACGTCGATTTTAATAAAGGATATCTTATTACACCTTATGCAA
The DNA here is from genome assembly GCA_016904865.1 of Pissodes strobi. Taxonomy (NCBI): domain Eukaryota; kingdom Metazoa; phylum Arthropoda; class Insecta; order Coleoptera; family Curculionidae; genus Pissodes; species Pissodes strobi. The sequence continues at coordinate 138,902 of MU184403.1, read as the reverse complement.
AAATCAAGTTAAAATTTCATAAAACTAAACATGAACTAAATTACATATCAATAAGCCTCCGTACCGAACAAGTGATCAAAATAAAAACATCAATAAAAAATGATGAAATAATAATACCTCATCAAAAAATTCATAATTCCGAAATACCCGAATCACTTTCAATAGCAAAAGACGGCTATGCAATAACAAAAATTTTAAACAATACATGTAATCGCGTTACATTGAATTTTTCCCAACCAATCGAAGAAGTATACTAGTGCTCAGCTGTTCTCGTCTTAGTATCTCACCCTGAAGCCTACCAGACTCGAGTAACTGGGTTGTAATGTAAACCCTACTTCTGAGGACCGAGACACTACTGACCCTGCAACGCGTTTATTTACTTTAATAATTGTTAAAATTGGATCCATGGTTTCATGTTCTCGACTCCAGCCTCTCTATTTCGGTAATAATTTACGGCTGTTTCCTGTTGCTGCTACCGAAGTTATTTTCAACAGAACCAAGTCGCCTACTTGATACTTCAATGGAGTACAGCGTTTTGAATCGAAGTAGTTCTTCTGTTTTGCTTGATATTCTGAAGTGTTGTCCATTACCTTTTTACGAAGCTCTGTGACGTCAATATTGTCGCAAAGCTCTGGAGGATTAAAAGCACGTATTCCCATCAAGACTTCACTTGGTGATGCGCCCAGGGCTTTATTAATAGTACCATTTAAGCCCAATTGAATGTTGTCAATATTTTTATCCCATTCATCACTTCTGTCCGCTCCCATAGTAGATAGAGAATCAAGAATGGTCCTATTATATCGCTCTACCTGGCCGTTTCCACGTGGTAATCCAACCGCATTTAGGTAGTGTAGTGAGTTATACCGAGCTTATCGCAAAACTTTTTGAATTTATTTGACGTAAATGATGTCCCCCTATCACTTATCAAGCGAGTCGGTGCTCCAAAAATTTTTACGACTTCTAATAGTGCTTTAATGACATATTTTGTTTTGGTATTTTGTACAGGATAAATAAGAATAAATTTAGTGAAAGCATCTACAATAACGAAAATTTGAGTGTTTCCTTTTTTTGTTGTTATGAACGGGCCTAGATGGTCAACATGTATAGTGTGAAACGGTTTAGGAGTTTTTTGAATGGGATATAGATAGCCAGGCGTTGTCTTAAAGTATAAACAATTTAAACAGTTTCGAACATATTTCTTTATAAAATGGCGCATACGCGGAAACCAGTATTTTTGAGCCACTAACTCGTAAGTCTTATCTATGGCAAAGTGACCTATATCATCATGATGTAACCGAATAATTTGAAATCGTGCTTGTTTTGGAACAACCCATCGAGGTCCGAAGGGAGTGATTTTATACACGTTGCCTCCTTTTAATTCATATTCCTTAAAGATATGCTTCTCTTTGTTACACACAACTGAGCAGTCAACAACCAGTCTCCTTCCGTAATAGTAATGTTATTAACACATTGAACGTTTTCTAGATTTTCGAGCGAAATAGGATTGCGGCTGAGAGCATCAACATGACGCATTTGTTGACCTGATCTGTGTTTAATGTCATATTGATACTCGCTCATCAGCATTACCCACCTACCAATTCTTTGATTTAGGTCTGCCTTTTTAAACGTGCTGACCACAGCTGAACAATCTGTAATAATGGTAAAAGGCCTACCGAAGAGATACTGTCTAAATCTTTTAACTGATAAGACGATCGCCATTGTTTCGAGCTAGAAAGAATGATATTTTTGCTCATTGGCGGTCGTCTGTCTGCTATAATACGCAATCGCATGTTCTCTCTTCCCATCGTATTGTATTAAGCAACCGGCGACACATATCTGACTAGCATCAGTGTATAATCGGCATTCTAAGTTTTTATCAAACATTTTTAGAATCGGCCTAGTTGTATGTTTAAATAAGTCGAAAGATTCTTGTAGTCTTTTTCCCCAGTTCCACTCCGTGTCTTTATGCAATAATTCACTTAAAGGTTTCGACTTTTCAACATAATGAGGAATAAATTTACGGAAGTAGCTGGTCAAGCCTAAATATTGTCGAATGTGATGAATATTTTGTGGAATTGGGAATCTTTGCACCGCCGAAATTTTATCGTCCGTGGGTTTTAATACAGAATCAGAAATTTCATAACCTAGAAACTGTATGGTGGTTTGTAAAAAAAAAACATTTGGATAATTTAAGTTTCAAATCGTGTTGGCGGAGAAGGTCTAAAACTTCTTTTAGCATATCTAAGGTTTCTCTAATAGTCTTTCCAGGGATCAAGATATCGTCTAAGTAAACGAGAACCTTCGTAAAACGCAAGTTTCCCAATACCTTGTTGATGACGCGCTGAAACACAGAGGGAGCATTTGTTAGACCGAATGGAACTTTAAGGAACTCATAATGCCCATCTTGGGTTATAAAAGCTGTTTTAAAAACTGATTCCTCGTGCACTTGAATTTGATAATACCCTGATGCTTAGTCGAGGCTGCAAAAATACTTGTACCCCGATAAACGATCACAGGTATTGGATATCGCTCAGTATCCGTTATTTTGTTTAGCGCTCTAAAATCTACACATAATCGCTTTTCTCCGTTTTTTTTTTGAAACTAATACAACTTGGCTGGCATAAGGTAATGTAGACTCTCTAATAATCTGATGCTTTAATAAATCGTCAACGAGATTTCTAATAATCTCTCGCTCCGATTCAGAGTATCTCCTAGGTCGGTACGATACAGGCTGATTTGTTCTTAAATTAATAGTCATCTTTTCACCACATGTGCCTACATCGAAAGCACTCGTAGCGAACAATCCTGAGTACGAATTTACAATAGATAGCAGCGCTTCTTTATCAGATTGTTCTACCGGACCGATTTTGACATTTTTCTCGTCTAATTTAGAGCCGGTTGCTAAAACGGATGTGAAAATTAATGAATCGTTTACTTTTTCGTATCGCACATCACTTAATTCCGTAAAATTTTGTCCGATAAGAACATCAACATTCATGATTTGTTTATTTATAATATATAGTGATATTATTTTCTCGACTTCGTCAATGTTTACGCGAACAGTCACGAATTCGCAGACCTCTAAACACAAATCAGATAAACTCTTAATAACGACGTTTTTTTCAAATTCATTTTGCTGACCACGGTTTTATTAATAAGAGAGCATTCGCTTCCTAAATCAATAAATGCTTTAACTGTTTTCTTTTGGATAAGAATATTCTTGATAAATTTATTCATTGTCTTACTCACGGTGCCAAAATTAACATTTTCATGATGTTTGTAATAAGGTACGAGGGCTTTCGATTTAAGATTTTTTAATGGACAGTTACTTTTATAATGACCGCGAGATTTGCAATGAAAACATTGAATATTAGATTTGTTAGTTACATTTTTAGTGTCGCTTTGTGAGTCATTACCAGAGAGGTTATATTTTTCGTCTAACGTTCGCAAGTGACCCGCTAGGTTAGCCGGATCCATTACGTCCGCGGTTTCGACCGAAAATCGAATTTGATCGTTATCTATACCTCCTAATATTAAATTTACCTTATCCGCATCAGTAATATCAATTTTCATTTTATTGATTAACGCCAATTTTTCGAACGTATAAGAATATAAACTTTGTTGAGGCCTAGAAACATAATTAATCATTTCATGCATTGCCTTGTGCAAATTTTTTTTTACTTCAAAATGTTTAACTAGTAAATTTTCCATTCTGCCCAAGTAAATAATCTTGATGGCAAACCTCTGTACCACGTTTCAGCAGGCCCCCTTAATTTGGCTAAGGCTAAATGACAAATCACGGCATCAGACCAATTGTTAAATAACGCATATTCGTCTACCGACTTTAACCAATCATTTACGTCCTGCTCTAAGGGGTTGAATTCGCCTATAATATTATTACTCATGGTTATGCCCAAAAGTTTAGGATCATTTTGATTTCCTTTAACAATTCGTTCAATCCCTTCTAGCAGTACATTACTAAAATAATTTAAATTTATCATCGACTCACTACCCTCCTGCGCACTGCTGGACGTCGCTACCACCACATCTTGCGCTCTGGACGACTCTGTACGTGTGGCTCTGGAGCTGTTCCCAAACGAGGACGAGCTTCGGTGTCTGTCTCTTTCCAATTGGTTGGAATGATGAGAATGCGATTTTTGCGGGCGCGGGTATCTTTTGGCAGATTGTCTTTGTACTAAAATAGGTACACCAATATAACCCCGAATACACCAAATTCAAATTCCACTTCTGATGTAAAACACGCTTCGAACAAAACAGTTTATTAAACTAATTAATTACAAATAAAAAACGAAATACGATCTGCTTTCTGTCCGCCTCAGCCGACGCTGTTGCAAAAAACTGCCGGATCAGCATCGCCGGCATGACCTCATCGGTTATCGTATCAAAGATGTTATTGTTGATAACAAACAATTAATTATTTTAAAATCTTATCGCTGACTCAAGAAAGAGTAGAAACTAAAATCAAAGAGATAATTCCGCACACAGAACGAATTAAACGTGGATTAATAAATATAATAGGATCAATTTTCAAATCAATAACTGGTAATTTAGACGCCTCGGATGGAGAACGATTCAAAAATCTAATTAAAGAATTACAAAACAATCAAATTAAATTATCAGCAAACGTTTTGCAAGAGAATTCTATATCTCTTAACTTAATTAAGACATTTAATAACACCATCCAAAAAATCAGCCATAACGAAAAGCTACTAGAATCTTAACTAAATCAAATACTTTTTTGTACGAAACAATAATATAACTAAAAAGTTTTATTATTAATAATAAAATAACTTTTCTTTTACACTTGCCGATAACATATCAAAATAACTTTAATTATTTTCATTTGTATTCGATACCGATCTATAAGCAGAGCCTCTTTAAGGTAATTATTCCGAAAAATAAATTCGTAATAAAAAACGAATTGCAATTCGCATATCAGTCTACCAAATGCCAAGAAATCCAAGAAGAACATTATCTTTGTGACAAGACAGTTCTGCAAGAAATCGATCAACGCAGCCCATGTGCCATACAGATGCTGGAAGCCAACAGACATACAGCTACCTGTCAACAAGTTGAGGTCAAGGTTACCAAACCAATATTTAACCAATTGGACACTCAAGCAAATGGATCCTAGTTATACCAAAAGAAGAAGTAATTGAATTAAAATGTGCCGGACAGGAAGAACATTTAAAATTATTCGGTACATATTTTGCCAATATTCCTAGGATGCCGAATCTCAGCCCAACAGGAATCAATAAGCAATAATCGCCATCCAGTTCAACAAGGAAATCAACCGATACTGTTCCCCGATCTGGACGAAGAATCGAAAATACTGCCCGTACTGAATTTAAGCGTCCACCTAGAAGACATCAAGCTGGATGATCTCCAGAAGCTGAAGAATCAGATAGCCAACAATCAACCTATGCCAGTATTCAGCGAAGTGATGAAACCTCCAAGTATTTGGACCATCCTAATTTATGGATTAGTGATTTTATACGCTACTTATTTCACGTGCAAGAAGGTCATTCAGAAAAGATGCATCCCTCCAAAGAACAGAAACCCGGAAAAGAAGATTGAAGAACGAGATGTTCAACTGCCCTTACAGACTGTGTAGTTGAATCCTCAGGGGGAGGAGTTATATGGTGCCCACATCCCGTATACTGCTGACTAAAGGACTATATCTGCTTATGCTTTATCTTTAATTACTTTTTATCCTCTAGCTTAGCGTCTTCACAGTCAGTCAGAGTCAAGCCCGAGTTAGTCAACGACGTTATTATTGTATAAGGCAAATACCCAAATTATCTACGTAAAGTATTATATACCCAGTTTTAGTTTTGGGACAAATAAAATTGTTTTTAAAAAGAGTTCATCGCGTTTTCGATTTATAAGTGGCGCGATAAAATAATCATCTCATCAATGTTATTTTTATGGCAAAAGCAATTGACTGCATTTGATGACGTCACTGCAATTTTAATATTAGCCAGTAGGCCTACTTATAGGAGGTAATGATTCTACTCATATGAAATATATTAATATAGGTTCATCTCACAAAAATATTTGAGACAATTTTTTTTTGTGCTATATTAATAATTTTATTCTTAATAAACAAAAACTCAGCAAACTTATGAACAATCACAGATTGTATGATATTACTACGTGATCTCATAAACTTTTAAAGACAGGCATATGCTTAGTTTTTTAGCGTTAGAGATAGATTATACGCTAATTTTAATTTACTCGTGAATTTGAAATACTTTCAGTTTTGGCAGGGCCGAACATCAGGAGAGAGAGTTAAAGATTTATTATTGAAAATCTAAATTACAAAAATAAACGGTATATAGGATATCAGCAAAAATATGAAATAACCAGAGCTCTCTACCTAGGGTTGTGTAACTAAACGCGGACCGAAGAATACTAAATTTTATTTTTACGTTAAGACCGAAAATAGGCCTGCTTGGCGACGTACTCGCCGGTGTGTACCCTCCCAGCAAAAAAAACAATGACCATCGAGCGCAGTTCCTGAAATACAACAGCTGGCCTGAACTGTAAAGAATCCCAAGAAGGAAACCTTAATAAAAATAAAAAGGACCAAAGAGAATTGGGCGCGATATTGTGGCAAAAACCCACAGCTGGTTAATGGGGATACCAGGTAGAAAACTCTGCGATAACAAAATATGATCAACTATCCCATAAAAGTAAATTCGAAATGCTTAAATAAAAGCTTGATAAATAATACATACATATACATATTATATATGTATAAACTACACATTGCGTGGGAGCTGTCGCCCACAGTTTGTACATATTATATAATATCTATGTATGCACATATTTCAAATTTTTTACAAGTTGGGAGTAATTTGCAGTAAATTATACTTCAGCTCTATTGGTACTCCAATAGCATGGCATTTGTTAAATATTTTAACACTAACAATAGTTATTTTAATATTTGCTTTACCAGTTATTTCAATCGTTAGTATAGTTTGGAAACCAGGGCTTTGCAGCTTAAACGTAGCAAGTCAAAATTCTTAAGTTTTTACTTTATATGCACAGAAAATATCTTTGGCCAGTCAATATCGTCTACTGAATGGATCAGGCCTTCTTTACTCTGGGAAATTGCATTACTGCCATTATATTAAACAAAACTGAATATAAAATGTGTTGAGTAAGACACAATGCTAAAAATGTAAAATAACAAAAAACTGACATTCATTAAATAAATTTTTTTTTCAATAATTACTGGAAAGTAAAATGCAGTTTACCAAATATTTGATACTATATATTTGACTTAATTGGTTTTTATAACATGTATGCACTTATATCGGTGTCAAGCTTTATTGCTTAGTAAATATCTGAGGCCTTTAGAGAAGTAAGCATTACACATTTGGATATGGTAATATACTTTTCAATACACCATGTCACATTATCATAGTATCGCGCAGTATGAAGTTGTCATTAATAACTTTTGGGATGTGTATAATTTTTGGGTTGTTGAGTGTTTATGGTAACATACTGTTTTATATTAATTTCCTTTCTGATTTTTTTTAGATCTAAGAAAATGAATGGTCTGGTCTACACAAAGGTTAGACATATCAAAGAACCGACTCCAAAAGCAATAAAGTTATACAAAGTCGCCTCAGATCTTCGTAGAGCTGTAAAGAAACTAAATTTTAGCCGGTATAAACTTAAAAACAAAATCAAGAAAATGGAAATACATTTACATTTTCTGAAGAATTTTTTAAATCCACAGTAAACAAACCGACATGGATATCAGAAGCTGATGCAACAGACCAGGCGATTATGAAAGCCATAGAAGCCATTTTACCGATACCACCGAAGGAAATAGATGAAGACACTCCGTTTTTTCAATCTCTAACGCCTGTGGTACGGAATTTCATAGATGATAAAATGCTCGAGTTCGCATGGGAGTGCTGGCGTTAATCAAATAAATAAAAGGAAAACGGCTGCCTTCATCCTACCGTTATTCAAATCTAAGCGGTTAAATAGCTACCATAATCTGTATGAAGATCTTTAATATTGCATCAGTTAATAATAGTTCTTATTATTTTCCTTCTGACTTAGTTGCTTCAATTATACAACATATGATACAATTTTAGTTTTGGTATTGAGTTATATATTTTTATATTTGTAAAACAAAAATGTATCGTTTGCTTACTTGAAAGTAATTGCAATTTCATTGTCGTGTCTTCCTTTCGAATCGATTCTGAACGTTCTATCAAAAAATTTAAATTATTGGGGTTCATTCGTAAATAATTGAAAACATGTTCATTTCATCTACGTCGCCAGAATGGCCGATTTTAATGCCGAGCCTGCATTAGTTTAGCTCTTCTTCTCTGAGTGAAGACCAACGCCAGCAATAGAGTTCTACGTGCGTCTTTGCTACGACATAGTTCACTATCCTTTTGTGTGAAAACTAAATGCGATACAGCAACCAGTTATCGCGCGTAATATATGGTAATAGTAGGGCATCTTGTGAAAAAGCCTAACATACTTACCATTATCCAAAAATCGGTCTCCCGCAACGTATTTATATCCTAGTATGCCTTTTACGTCAACTACTTTTTCAAATTCCAATTGCACATATCGGCATAGATCTGGTACAAAAAATTTGATTATACTATCTTTGTTTAGGTTGGTTGGAAAAAATTCGCCAGCTGAGCCTAATACTTTGCCACATTTTTCAGGATAATATGGAGTCTGCTGCATGAATTTCCAATAATATAGTCCACCTAGCTGTCCTGTGATACCTACATCCATGTTAAATTGACCATCATACTTTTCAGAGTTGTTTTTCTGAAAATTGAAATTGATGATAATATTATAATAGAATTTATCATCAATGTTGTAGTAGATATGTTCCATATCGTTGTGGATGATTTATGTTTCGGAAAAAACTATTACCTATTTCTTCACCCCACTTTAGGTTCGTTTATTAGTTTTAGTTTTAACCGATCGATAGCAGTCAGTATATGGAAACAGTTACGTCGTGTACAACATTGACTTGGAAGACAAATTGTTAGCTATTTCTCCACGCCAGTTTTATTGAGAATTTCTGTATAATGCCGCTTCGGTTTTGACCCCAAGGTGTAAATTTCACAACTACTAATTTAGTGAACAAAAAATAACTAATTTAGTGACGAATTTGAAAATTTTGATGTTTCGAGGGACAAATCTGCCCCCGTTGCCAAAACAAGAAATATAAAATGATTAGTTTTTTTTTATGGCAGTGACACACACACTAAAGGGAGATCCTGTGGCGCTCGACGAGCAATGTGTGTGCAAAGATGGTGATTGACACGATTCTTGAATAGTTGTACGTTGTAATTAGGGGGAAACAGATATCCTGGGAGTGAGTTCCACAGCGATGCAGTGCGCCAGACAAAGGAGTTCTGGTAAAGCGATGTCCTAGGTGTTTCCAGTTGTGGGGCGAACTGGTGGCTTCTTGCCGTCTGTCGTGACTGTCTGAGGCGGGATGAGACGGGACATCTGCTGTGAAAGTATCTGTAAAACATAGACACTTCGGCCACATGTCTGCGGTGTTCCAGGTTATCCAGATTCCGGGTCAACTCCGGGTCGCCGACGAGACGCACAGCTCTCTTCCGAATGGAATCCAGCAGCTTTAGGGTGTGCTTTGGTGCGGCACCCCAGATGTGTGAGCAATATTCTAAGCACGGCCTTATTTGCGCTTTGCAGAACAAGAGCAACTGATGCGGTGTATACAGTTTTTGTAGCGAAATAGCCCACCAAGCATTTGCGAGGCTGATTTTGCGATGTTAGCAACATGATCATGCCAGGACATATTGCTGTTGACCGAGACACCCAGCAGTCCAAAAGATGAGGATAAAGGAATGGTAGATCCTGCCTTAATGATGTCAAGGCCCGCCGTATTGGCTCTCTTGATAAATGTAGCTGCTTGGGTCTTTGCTGCATTGAACTGGACCAAATTTCTCTCTCCCCAAGTTTGAACCTTCTCCAGGCCTTGATTAATTGCTGTAATCCGCTCCTGCTTGCGGTGGTAAGTTTCAGTCGCTGGTAAAGGTTTTTCTGATCTAAAGTGGGAGACAAAGGTACTGTCAACTGCAAAACTGTAAACAGGATTATTCGTTTCGGCCAGCAGGTCATTAATATAGATGAGGAACAGAGTTGGTGAATGTATTGCTGAGACACGCCTGCGTTAATGGTAAATGTGTCTGAGATGTGTCCATCAACTGCAACGTGCAGAGATCGGTTCTTAAGAAAACTGGCAAGCCAGCTGCAGAGAGAGGTTGGCAGTCCGAAGGACGGCAGTTTGTTGAGCAGTCCGTCATGCCAAACTCTGTCGAATGCCTTCGAAACATCCAACGCAATCGCTCGATATTCTCCGTAGTTCTCAATTGCGCTACTCCATATTGTCACGAATAGTCTAGGAGGGGGTTGTCCCCTTTTTTAAAAAGGATAACGTCTCAGAGAAGAGCCGTGTCGCGATTAGTACAATGACGGGATCTCTTGTTTAGACTTAACGCTTCCCTCAATCTGCCACTGTATGTTCTATTCGTGATGACACGCCTTACTTAGCGTGCCGGGGGGTAACTGAGGTAGTCCGGGACCGAGATACGTTGGGTAAGACCAGATGATAAAGAAAGCACGTTTGTTTATAACAATAACAATGTATTAAAGATAAAACTTTAACAATGACTGTTGGTCAAAAAATGAGATTCTATTATACCCGATTACTAAGGTGCGCATGTTTTCTCGATTTGAGGTATTGTTTATAGGTCTTTGGTTACTGTCTTATAATTAAAGTTTTTCTTAAGAGTTGAGTTTTATTTAAGAGCACTAGAATATTTCACTACACTATTTAACTGACTCTACTTAGACACTTGTCTTTCTCAGAACTCTGACATGCTTTGATTTGACTTTACTACGGTGGTTGTGAAACCCTTAGTCCTAGCGCCGTCAAGTGGCAAACGGTTTTGGTAGGAAATAAGGAGTAGAACCTAGAGGCAGCTGTCTAGCTAACCTTAGAAGCAGATAGAACCCGAAGGCAGCTGTCTAGCTAACCTGGGAGTTGGTTTAGGTGAGAACAAAATCTGAAGAACTGAAGGTTCGGTAGCGTATTTATATTAAAAAAGTGATGATCATTGCATGCTTAAGGTTGAAAATCGCTCCCGTTGATTGTTCGCGTTGTTTATAGTTTGCCTTTAATGTTTATATAACAATCCCCAAGTTCAAACTTAGGACAGGGTGATATTCCTTTAGTAGCTTATCCATTTTAGTAGATTACAATATATGAGTGACATAGGCCAATATATCTCCTGTCGATCTCTCTTTGCGAAAGCCGTATTAATTATCGCTGATTATTCTGTTGTTCTCGAGGTACTTGAGCATTTGCTGATTGACACGTTCAATGACTTTGGAGATCATTGGGAGCAAGGCAATTGGGCGATAGTTTGAGGGCGTGGTTTTCTTGCCTTTTTTTGGAACAGGTTGCACTCGAGCGACTTTCCAAGAAGATGGGTAAATCTCTTTTCCGTAAGACAGAAAAAAAAGCCTGGAAAAAACGGGTGTTAGTTCGTTGGCGCAGTTCTTTAATACGATGGCAGGTATTCCGTCTGCTCCTGATGCCTTTTGCGTATCTAGTTCTTTAAGGATTTTACGAATATCAAGGTGATAACACTTGACTTCTGTCATGGTAGTGTTGATGTTCGATATGGCAGGGAGAGCCTTGCCTTGGGGATCGTCTAAGGTGCGATGAGAACATTTTGGCGAGCATGTTTGCTTTTTCCTTGGCTGTAGTCGCCGTGACGCCACGTTCGTCTGTCAAAGGTGGGAGAGGCGTTTTTGTAAATTATTACTTACTGCCTTTGCTACCGACCAGAAATTCCTGGAGCCACTGGGGCCTTGTAAAATTTATTCCTGATCCTTTGAGTGTGGTTGTCTTTAGTTGCGTCGATCACACGCTTGCATTCGTTTCTCGCTTCGATAAAATAATTGCGATTTTCGGCGGTCTGAATTTGCTGCCAGTACTTGTAGGCTTGCTGTTTTCTACCTACAGCTCTTTCGCATCTTCTGTCGAACCAGGGCTTTCCTTTTGACGGTAACTTGATGGAATTTGGGATGTATGCTTCCATTCCTGAGGAGATTACTTGCGTGATCTTTTCGCAGCAGACTGACGGGTCGTCAGTGCTAAAGCAGACGTCGAGCCAAGGAAAATCTAGGTAGAACTTCTTTAGATCATCCCAGTTTGCAGAATTGTAATGCCAGATTTTGCGAGGCAATGGTGGATCCTTCTGTAGAAGTGGCAATTCACAAACCCTTTTAATAAGTTTGTGGTCGGAAGTACCTAAGGGCGGAACAACTGTAATTGTGTACTGGTCAGGATTGGTGGTTAGAAAAAAAACCAGGAGGGCGGCGAATTCGCCCCTCTCTGAGATTCGAGTTGGTTCGTCTACAAGTTGAGTAAGCCCGCAGCTGATGGCACGACCTTCGTTGTCGATCTTGTTCTGATGTTTAAGCCAGTTGGTGTTGCTGGCATTGAAGTCTTGCAGAACGATTATTTCTGAGTTGCGGTGATCGACCTGTATTGAGTTAAAAGTGGTAGCTAGTGTTGTAAAAAAGCTTTGGTAGGCTCTATCGCTCGGAGGGCGATAGAGACAACATATAAACTTGGTTACAGAGCTAAGCAGTATTTGAATTTGTAAATACTTACTAGATTTAAATACTTCTAAGTATTTAAATACTTTGTATTTAAATACTTTAATTAAACTGATATTTGTATTTGCACAGGTAAATACATTTTGAAGTATTTAATATTTAAATACTTTTCGAAGGTATTCAAATACTTTTGAAGTATTGAACTTCTACCACGAGTATTAAAATATTTGTGGAGTATTTAACTACTTCCAAAAGTATTTAAATACTTTTTGTTTTGCAAATATGATGTTCCGCAGGTTTTAACTCGTCAAATTGTCGGTCGCTTTCAACGCGCCACGCGTGCATACCCTTTTGCGTATTTAGGATGCCTCGGCGTTACAGAACACTAGCGTCTCGCCCCTGTGGGGAGCCTGATCTGTTTACATATTTTATCACTTCACGCGTTTGTATAAAACTTTTCGAGAAAAGCAGGAATGTGAGAGTTTGGCTCAGATGGCGAAGCTCGCGTTTGTAAAAGGCAAAGTAATTGGTTCGACGCCCGGCCTTTGCAATTTTTTTTGTTATTGGATTAGTTAATTTTTTGGCATGCCTTTGGTTAGTTTGGGTTAGTTTTTGTTAGTTGCGCCTCGCAACGAGCGGAGGGCATTGTATGAAGTGAAAATGTAAAAATACAAACAACATTGACGAGGGGTATTAGACTCCCCACAGCGGCGAGACGCTAGTTTACAGATCCCCAGTTAAATATCGTCGCCTGATTGGCTAGATAAGCACGTTTGTTACAATAGCCCCGTCCGTCAATGTTTACGTTTTTTCACTTCACGCATTTGTATTCATGCAATGCTCTCCGCTCGCCGGAGGGCGCAACCAACAAAAACTAACCCAAGACATGCCAACACAACTAACTAATAACAAAAATAAAAACTGTAGAAAGAATGTTTTCTCATGCTACGTTTATTGATACGCCACGCTGCAGCCGTCACGCGTTATCTGATCAAAATTTTGAAAATTTAGTGCTTGTGAAGGCAAATAATATCATTTAAACATTTAAATCATGTATGTTCCTTGGGTAGAATTTTTAGTTAAAATATTACTTTTTGAAACTTTATGCTCTTTATAATTTTTGGTCCTTCCTTTTTGTTACGAAGTTTTTTATTCAAGCGCATTACGTTTTTTGTATTGTATAAGTATATTGTATTTAAGTTTGTTTATTTTTATAGTATTCGTATTCGTATTAATAAAATATATAATTTAACACACCTGTCACCTGTCAGAGTATTGTACTAGCCAAAAATATTTAAATAAAGTATTTGCCTTCTAAAAGTATTTAAATTCTTTTAGTATTTAGTATCTGCTTATTCTTTTATCAGAAAGTATTTATTATTTAAATACTTTCAATTTTTAGAAAGTATTTAGTATTTAAATATTTTTCAAAAGTATTTTGCCCAGCTCTGCTTGGTTAATCCTTTGACGGTGAACTTGAGCCACATGACGTCAAGGTTGTTCGGTTCGAGTGTTTCCTCACGGTGACATAAAAGGTTGCTTCGGATAAAAATGCATAATCCGAACTTATGTGTAAATCGGGTATGTAAGTCGTAACCAGGATAAGGGTAGTTTACTGTTGTTGTTGTAGAACTTGTGTTTCTGTAAGGGCTAGTATGTGTGGTCTACTTGCTTGTAAATGTTGGTGTGCCGTGTTTGTATTTAGGCCTCGTATGTTGCAGAAATCTATTCTTTGGTTCGGTATCTTTGCTGTCTGTGAAATGCGGAATGAAGGGCTCCCATGGCCACCCAGCGCCCGGAGATTTGAATGGCCGAGGAGTTTACTTCCGGAATATTTGGATCCTGGAAGTACCATCATGTCCATATATTCCTACTTTGGAACCCGGATCCACCAGCGCGGAAGCGAACGTGATTCGGAAAAACCACTTAGCGCTTCCCAGTTCTGGAGGGGTGGTCTTTCACCGGACGATGCGAGTAGGCGTATGCATCTACCATCGAGGGCCTGCAGTGTATCAGGAAAACACTCGGTATTTCATAAATTAGATCGTGAAGGCAACCCGACTAGTTTGAGGTCTAGACGAAGGTTATTTACATTACCTAGTACACGTAATATTATTGTTTAACTCCAACAAACGCGATACTAGACACGGGTGACAAGGTTAGGTCAACCTTGTTGAACTGGCATTGTTATTGTAACATTATATACATAATATGAACCTACACCAACCCGGCATATATAGAGAGAATACAAGACTGACTGACGCAATGGATATGGGTACGTAGATTATAAGAATATATACTATGTAGCGTTACTATCTTATATATTCTTTGCTAAAGTTAATACAGAAATCTATAGTTACCTGGAGTATTATTCTATAAACAAAAGGAGTTCTACATGGCGACCCTGCCATTCGCAACGTGTGTCGTGAGTTTTAAGTGTGCGGCGGTGAATCCTGTGTAATATGGGTACATCCAACCCTAAGCAAGCGGAGGTCACCGATACAGGTGTGGTGAACTCCAAATTCATACTGGAACAGGAAGAAATCAGGATGCCGATGGACATGAGGGTAGCAATATACGCTTTGGTGGCAGCAGCTATGGCAGTCTTATTCCTAAAACTGAGAGCCGCTTACCGGAAGGAAGTAAAGCGGCAAATATCCAAAAGTATGTTCATCAGGGCGCAGGCAGCCGAAGTTTAGCAGCTCATAGGACAGCAGTTGCGGATGAGTAAGACATTTTTGTAAAATTTAAGTGATTGCGTGACTATTGAACAGTGAACTATTCAATTTTACGATTTTACATTTTATTATTCAGCATATTATTATTTTTTACTATTTATTATTAGCATTGTTCTTACCATATTCCTACTATAATCTATATTATTCTTACCAATATTACCATTATTATCTCCGATACCGATTATTATTACGATTTATTTTTACACATATGATATCTATACCATTATACTATGACTATTTATGGGGGGATCCATACGACTGAAACATTACGTATATATTTTATTAATTTTATTTTACTTTTGCTCTATTTTGGCACAGTATTTTACCTATTTAATCATTTTACGTCATAAGTCATCGTATCCCCGCAATACTAGTAAAAGCGAATCTATTTTATGAATGATATAAACTGGGAAGAGACCTTGTCCGGGATACAGGACATAAAAATTGCTATTAACAGCGAATCAAAACGAATTCTTAAAAAACAGACGTCAAAGGCGAAAAGCATTAAAAACGAAATTCGTGATAATTTACTAAACTTATACAATAAATTTATAAAAGTCATTCGTTCAGTTTACAAAACTCTAAGCGATGACCAAATACTTACTGTTAAGAAACTTTTTACTTAAATAAGGGACAAAGTAATAAGAGCGTATCAAGTGTTGAAAGCCCTGTATAAGATTCCTACTTCGTGTATCGAATATATTGACCCTGAAGTATTATAAGAAGACATAGAAGAAGCCGAATCAGAAGAAGATACGCAAACAGATTGCAAAATGGCTATGACAAACGCTGAATTTTTCAATTTAGCAAGCAAAATTTTCCCAACAGAGTTCGATGGCTCACCCGATAAATTACAGACCGTGATTGACGCCCTTACACTCCTACGAGTAAATTCAGAAAACCACGAAGCCAATGCAGTAGCCTACATAAAGACGAGATTAATTGGGAGAGCCAGAGACTTAGTAGAAGCAAGTGACACCCTAACCTCAATAATAGACAAACTTAAAACAGGAATTAGGGTAGAAAGCTCACAAATGACCAGTGCAAAACTGTTCGGCCTCAAACAAAGCAACAAAGATAAATCCAGGTTTGCCACAGAGATCGAAGACCTGACACAAAGGCTAAAGAGAGCCTACATCCACGAAGGAGTCCCAGTAGCAGTAGCCGAAACCTACGCTACAAACGCAACAGTTAAGGCTCTAATAACGAACTCAACCTCAGAAAAGGCTAAGTTGGTCATGGAAGCTGGAACATTCAACAATTGTCAAGATGCATTGTCTAAATTCTTAAACATAAACGACGAGACACCAGCAAACTCAGTGTTATACACAAGGCCATTTTACCCAATCAAATGGCATGGCACATTTAGAAGAGGCAATAGAGGTAATTATCGAGGTACTTATCTCCCTAGTAATGCGCACTACGACAGACGAGAAAATGATTGGAGAACAGCAGAGTAACAACAACAGAAATGATCATACCTACAGAGGCAGAGCTAATCATTATGTGAATGAAGCCAGGGGAAACCAGCAGTATATGCCTAGAGGAAACGACCGATACGTAAGGCAGCTGGCAATAGAAGATAACCCGGAAAACTCCGAGGACCCTCAGCTAGGTCCAGCAAGGGGGTCGTAAATATCTTTAATTTGGACCTCACACTTTCGAACTTTGTATCTATTAACTCAGAAATGACCGGAAACGGCACGATTGTACTTCTTATAGACACAGGCGCGGACATATCACTATTCAAAAGAAAGAAAATAAACCCACTGCAGGTAATAAACAAAACCGAAGTCTGCAAAATAAAAGGAGTCACAGATGGGGCGACAGCATCAATAGGTACTACAAAAACATAACTATACTGCAGAGAATATCAAGTAATCCACAAATTTCATGTAGTCAACGACTGTCCTATTCCCGCAGATGGAATCCTAGGTAGAGACTTTATAGCAAAAAATCAATGTCAACTAGATTATGCCAACTGGATGATGGCCGTAGAAGTTGGAAATCGGTTCGTAAACCTACCCATCCACTCAGGACCATCAGAAGACATCCTCACAATTCCTCCAAGATGTGAAATAATAAGAAAAATAAAAAACCTGAAACGCCTAAAAGGAAGTTCAGTGGTTTTAAACAAAGAAATATCCGCAGGTGTTTTTATAGCATCCTCAATCGTTTCCGAAGAAAGTCCTTTTGTGAGAATTTTAAACACAACGCTCGAAAGTGTCACAATAAAAAACGAAGACATAGAAACAGAAAGTTTAGAAAACTGTCAGATTTACAACATAGATACTACAATAGGAAATAGGGAGTCAGTCTTACAACAAGAACTAAACAAGCAGATACCAGACTTAGCAAAAACTGAAACAATTGCTCTATGTAAAGAATTTTCCGACATTTTTGCTCTAAGTACAGACAAATTAACAATAAATAACTACTATAAACAAACATTAAAATTGACGGACCAAAATCCTGTGTACATCAAGAACTATAGAATACCGCATGCTCAAAAAGACGAAATAAACAATCAAGTGCAAAAAATGCTAGAAGACAAAATTATTGAACCATCAACAGCTGAATACAACAGCCCGATATTACTCGTTCCAAAGAAATCATCAAATGGCAAAAAAGCGTGGAGACTTTGCGTAGATTTTAGGGTTATAAATCAAAATAAACTAGTGGCCGACAAATTTCCTTTGCTTAGAATAGATGACATATTAGATCAACTAGGAAGAGCCAAATTTTTTTCAACCCTAGATCTGAAAGCAGGTTTTCATCAGATCCCGCTGGAAGAAAAATTGAGAGATGTCACTACTTTCAGCACGGATACAGGAATTTTCAGATTCACCAGACTACCATTCGGTTTAAAAGTTAGCCCTAATAGCTTTCAGAGAATGATGAACATCGCATTCGCAGACATTACACCCGAAAAAGCTTGTCTGTACATGGATGACATCATAGTAATAGGTTGTTCGAAAAACCACCACCTTAAAAATTTAAAAAGCGTTTTTGAGACATGCAGGAAACACAACTTAAAATTAAATCCAGAAAAATGTACATTCTTTCAAAACGAAGTAACATATTTAGGACACCAAATTACCAGCGCAGGCATTCTACCAGACGACTCTTAATACGATATATTAAACAAATATCCAACCCCGAAGAATGCCGACGAAGCGAAACGTTTTATTGCATTTTGTCTCTACTATCGTAGATTCATCCCTGACGTTACACGCATTGCAAGGCCGTTAAATATGCTTACCAAGAAAAATGTTCAATTTAACTGGTCACAGGAGTGCCAAAATGCATTTAACACTTTAAAAGCCGCTCTAATAGACCCAAACATTCTACAGTACCCCGATTTTAGGAAAGAATTTATTTTGACTACGGATGCATCAAAAGAGGCATGTGGAGCAGTTCTATCGCAGAACTTCGAGAGAAAAGATCTACCCATTGCATACGCTTCTAGAGCATTTACGAAAGGAGAAGCAAATAAGGCAACAATAGAGAAAGAACTAGCCGCTATACATTGGGCAATAAAGCATTTTAGAGCTTATTTATACGGGAAGACAATCCTAGTTAAGTCCGACTACAAACCACTGGTTTACCTATTTGCAATGAAAAACCCATCGTCAAAATTGACCAGAATGAGACTAGATTTGGAAGAGTTCGACTTTAAAGTAAACTACATAAAATGGAAAGACAATGTGGGAGCTGACGCCTTGTCCAGAATCAGCGTGGACGAATTAAAAGAAATAGCCAATAAGTCCGTACAAGTATTAGCAATAACGAGAGCATTGTCAAGGAAAGATAATAAAGAAGAAACAAAAAATATTGAAAAACCAAAAGTTCATATTCCAGAACCTAAAATTCTAGAAACCCTAGATAATTTCAGTATAATTAAATTACCTATGGTAAAATTCGACAATGAGCCCAACTATCTTAGGATAGTCTTGAGGAGAAAAAGTCGATCCAACGCCGAAAATTACGAAAATAAAATTATGATCACTAATGGCAATATGTCTAGCGACAATATTGTCTAAGCTCGAATCAATGGCTAGCGATCATGAAATTAATAAGGTTAAGCTAAAAGCAACGACCAAATATTTAAAATGTGCACAATAAATAAATTAAAGGAAATAGGGAATAAGGTGTTGAAGAATTTAAATATTATTTTATATAAGGATCCGATTGTTATATCGAGTCGCGACGAGAAAACAAACTTAATTAGACAACTCCACGATGATCCACTTATGGCAGGACACTGTGGACAGAAGAAACTACTTAAAAAATTGAGAACCAAATATCGTTGGAAACGAATGTCAAAAGATGTAGCAAATTACGTAAGAAATTGTGTCAAATGTCAATTAAATAAAAAGAAAGTGACTCATGTGG
Source organism: Pissodes strobi (assembly GCA_016904865.1). Taxonomy (NCBI): domain Eukaryota; kingdom Metazoa; phylum Arthropoda; class Insecta; order Coleoptera; family Curculionidae; genus Pissodes; species Pissodes strobi. The sequence continues at coordinate 119,094 of MU184403.1, read as the reverse complement.
AACCTATGATTATTACACCTACTCCACAGAGAGCTTTCGACATCGTATGCATTGATACAATTGGCCCGTTCCAGAAAACATTTAAAAACAATCAATACGCAGTTACGATCCAATGCGAATTAACAAAATATGTAAAAATAGTACCAGTACCAAATTAGGAAGCGAAGACAATTGCAAAAGCCATAATGGACGAATTCATACTCACATATGGACCAATGAAAGAGATAAGGACAGATATGGGTACAGAGTACAGGAATGAGGTATTGCACCAATTGTCGAAATTATTAAACATAAATCACAAATTTTCAACGGCGTACCATAGTCAAAGTATTGGAGGATGTGAGCGAAATCACAAAGTCATTAACGAATATGTACGCATGTATATTAATGAAGCAAAAACCGACTGGGACGAACTAATCAAATATTACAGTTTCTGTTATAACACTACGCCCAGTGCATATCACAACTATACTCCATTTGAGTTAGTGTTTGCACGAAAAGCGGAATTGCTTGAAAATCTGTTAGGAGAGAAAATTGACCCTGTATACGATGTGGACGCTTATTATCAGGAAGTTCGACACCTGATACAAGCAACAAACAATCGCGCTCGACAGTATATCTCAAAAGCTTAAAGAGTTGCGCAAACTGACCTACGATAAAAAGTTAATCAATTACAGCTTAAACCAGGTGATCTAGTTGTAATAAACTACGAGAACCGAATAAAATTTGATCCTTGGTGCAAAGGTCCTTTCTCCATAACGAATATAGAGGGAGTAAATTGCACAACACAAGACGCAACGGGTAAAAACAAACTCTACATAAAACCGAATTCAACCGTTTGCGAATCTGTAAACTCAATCTCCATACTTTTATTTTTTTTGTAAATTAGTTTTAAGCAGTGCCGAAGAACACTTACGCGAGTGGCAGAACATGGATTGCGTTAGAATAACATATAACACAATGTATATTTTGTATAACGTATGTATAAGGTATAATGTAAGTTTCTTACTACTTTAATGTATATATTTTTCCACTTTTTACGTATATATTTATTAAAATTTTAATTATTTTAACACTTCTTTGCATTTGGGCTGGCCAGCCAAGAAAAAAAAAATCCAACCAAACAAAACAAAGCAAAACAGTCAAGAACTTTAAGAAAGTCGAATTTGTGCAATAATCGCTCATATTGACTAGAAATATTCATTATTATTGCAATTTTAAATATATAATGTTGGTATTTTACAGCCAAGTAAAAAAAACAATACTATTTTTAACAAGATATAAACATTTTATTATTAGTTCATTATTATTATTATGTAACCGCATAAAGTCGCACATGATGTTGTATAGTTTATCTTTTACATTTTAGAACTTGTACAAATTAGGTTTATTCGAATGTCCTCATTTTTGCCACAACAAAAATAAGGATCATTCCCAAAAGAGGGGAGGTGTAGTGTATCAGGAAAACACTCGGTATTTCATAAATTAGATCGTGAAGGCAACCCGACTAGTTGGAGGTCTAAACGAAGGTTATTTAATTATCCATTACACGTAATATTATTGTTTAACTCCAACGAACGATACTAGACACGGGTGACAAGGTTAGGTTAACCTTGTTGAACTGGCATTGTTATTGTAACATTATATACATAATATGAACCTACACCAACCGGGCATATATAGAGAGAATACAAGACTGACTGACGCAATGGATATGCGTACGTATATTATAAGAATATACACTATGTAGCGTTACTATCTTATATATTCTTTGCTAAAATTAATACAGAACTCTATAGTTACCTGGAGTATTATTCTATAAATAAAAGTTCTACAGGCCGCCTCCACTGGAAGCATCGGCCTTAGACTCATTTTTTTGGTGGTCCCTTGCCTCACAGAGGTAAGAATGGGGTTTGTTGGGTCACTCCCCGACCAGCTCCAAACTTTGTACTTCGGTGTTCTCCAGCCTGGGGGAGGACGATGAGATTTGATAGGCCACATCCCGTGGTAACTCGGATGGCGGAGGCGTCAATCCACGTAATCAAACTGCTCTCACCAGTTTAAGACCCTCTTGTCACAAACTGTCATTGATCAGCTCCAGATTTTGTACTTCGGTGTTCTCCAGCCTGGGAGAGGCAACTCGGAATCACGGGGGCGTCACTCTCCGTTATCAAACTGCTCTCACCAGTTTGACGTTCCTGCCAGCTAATACAATGCAGACCCTCTTGTCACAAACTGTCATTGATCAGCTGCAGACTTTGTACTTCGGTGTTCTCCAGCCTGGGAGAGGACGATGAGATTTTTTGGGCCACATCCCATGGCAACTCGGAACCGGCGGGGGCGTCACTCCCCGTAATCAAACTGCTCTCACCAGTTTGAC
>MU184403.1:104455-116704 GCA_016904865.1 Pissodes strobi | reverse complement strand
GGCGGGGGCGTCACTCCCCGTAATCAAACTGCTCTCACCAGTTTGACGTTACTGCCAGTAAATTCAATTATGACAAGTTGACAAGAATAAGTCACAACAAGGCATAATCCCTGGTTTTTTAGGTTAGTGTGGTATTGAGGTATTATTAGGTAAATAATTGTTGTGTTCTTTAGGTGCTATATTATTATTATATTATATTTTTTGGAAGATTGTAATGATTTTTGTTTAATGAATTAGTTAATTTTTAAGTGTCCCTTATCAGCTTTCGTTTTTAGCAAAAGCATTCAAGCTTTATTAAAATTAAGATAGAACACATTCATCTTTATTTAATAATATTAAAGCAATTTTAGGTTTTTTTGGTAATGGCTCGTTTGCTGAAATACTTGAAACGTTCCGTTGTATTCTGTAATTCTTATCAAATGCATGTTAGCAAATATGTTACCTGTGGAATCGTGTATTTTGAATGTAGATTTGATGTTCTTTTATGCGTTTCCTTAATGGTCTACGGATTTCGCCTATGTAATGTAATTTATTATGGGTTATTATTCTTATTTACATTTTGATTGTGTGGTTGTGTTTTTGTTAGTTTCGTTCCAAGAGTGTTTTTCATTTTGGAAATATTAAATGTGTTACCTATTAGTTTTATTTTGTCCGATAAACCAGGAATGTAATGAATGAAGATGTTTGTAACAAGTCTTTTTTAATTTTGTCTAATATTTGCTTAACGAAAAAATTGAAGCTTTGCAAAAGCATAACATTCAAGATGAAACATTCGCTAGTATAGTTCAGAGACCTAAAAATAATACTGAGCAAAAGAAAAACCCCCTAAAGAACATACCCGGCATCATAATCAGGCCTAAAAATAATGAAAATGTGGCGGATATTGCAGGGAAAATCGGTAGATTAATTAATCCAGCCGAAATAGGAGTTGGAATACAAAATCTAAATGAAAGAAATGGCAAAGTTGTTATCAAGTGCCCCACCAAATCTGAAACTGAAGCTTTGAGAAGGTTAGTCGAGAATAAACTGTCGAAAGATTATGAAATAGACGCCACAAAACTAATGAAGCCACTTATAAAGATACCGTGATATAGAAAGAAGCTCACTAAGGAAGAAATTGAGATATCTATAAGAAAATAAAATTCCTTCATTAACGAACAAGACCAACTGTCAGTGACATATATCAGAGACCATGTTCAAAATCATACTAGAACTATTTATTTTGTTGGGGAAACACCCCAACACGTGTAGAAACTATCGTTTTTCACCGTATAGTTTGGTGATAACACCCTGTATTTATGTAGTATGAATGAACCATAATTAATCCACGAATATATTTATTTCACCGAAACGAAAAAACGAAAATTTGTGCATTTAAAGCAGTATACTTCAGTTCTTCATTACGATCCCTTAGTCCGAACCTGGTTTGTTGGTATAATAGAGTCCGTCATATGCGGCATTCTCTAGAACGCAAATCGACACTCCGTCAACTCAATCGTGTTTAATCGTTTCCAATTTAAAACATATTTTTGTCTCCGTCAGTGTTCAATAAACCACGTGTCAAAGAAAGAAGAAAGATGCTTTCACCTCAAATTAAACCCACGCGGATTTCCCCGCCAATCCCCACTTATTTTGGTCTGCCGGACTCTGCCACCTAGCGATAGACAAATTAGATTTCAGTGCTCTGCTAACGCTCCACGTTGCTAAATCGGTCACGTCACCGCGCTTTAACAAGTGCCTCTTCGCGCCAAGAAACATCTAGCTTGTCCTAGCTCTGTTTAAGGCAAATAATTATTGTTTCGCTCATTTTATTAGTTATTTTCGTGTACTAGATCAGTCCAGTCACTGCTCTCTAGCCTCTCAAAGTACAATTAAAATACTCACTCGAGCAACAGCTAAGTTGCTGTTCGCTGTCATTTCGCGCCAAATAGGCCATTTTCTAGTTTTGTTTGCACAGATATTGGAAATATCTGGTGTACCTCAGTTATCTTTGTCCAAGCTTGGACAAAGACCTCCTTTGGGCGTTTTTAACGCGTTTGTGAGACTACAGAATCGTAGCAACTCTCGTCAAGAAGAAGCAAAATGGCGGATTAACGTTGCTGGTCGAATAATTCTTGTAAGCAAGGTGAAAGCTGGATGTATGGTTTCCGTAAAAACAAAAATTAAGTTGGAAAGTAACTAAGTAAAATCTCTCCCCGTTGAAGACAGGTAAAGCAGAGTCAAGGTGGAAAGGTACGCTGTGTGAAGGTTGCTAAGTTGGAGAACTAAAAGTATTAAAATAAGAAAGATAGAAAACTCATTTCTAAATCAAACAATCAAGACTTTGAGTAGATATTCCTAATTTTAAGAAACCTTTTGTAATATTAGTTGTATGCTTGAATGAACGAATGCTTGCAATTATTCTAAGAATTGTACATATATACTTTCTATTTAACATAGAAAACGCTGTTTATTCATATCTATAATATTCAAATGCAATTTACACCTGGATTATTAAAGTAACTTAAACCGAATACATGTTTCAATTCCTCTCACTACCCTATAGTAATACAGTTAATTAAAAGTGGTGAATTAAGATACCACACCTTTCTTTATGGTATTAAACAATAATAAAATCACTTGTTTATCCCGACCACTATTTATGTTGAGTGTTCAGCAGACCTATTTCACAGGCTCATATACAATAGGAAGGTATATATTGGATGGGAACGGGATCCAGTTTATGAGGAGATAAATATTCCAAGGTGTTACAACTGTCAGGGATTTTTTCACAAGAGTTACCAGTGTGAGTCCAAAAAAATATGCCCAAGATATACAGAAGAACATGATCTCAGAGATTGGCAAGGTACGAACGTCAAGAAATGTCAAAACTGCATAAATTCAAACAGAAGTTATAAAACAAAATATGCCATAAACCATGAAGCTAGTAGTTTTGAATGCCCCACTCTTCAGTACCACATCTTTATCAAGAAGACAAGGATCTATTATGGATAGAGCAACCACCCAACAAGAAGTGGAAGTTCTTGAACAAATTAAGGACTTTGAAAATAAGTGTATGGCAATTGATGGTGAAATGTTAATAAAAACTGTAAGTCATCCAGCCAAAATATTAAATTTATTGAATGTAAATATTAGAAGTGTAAGAAAAAATTTTGATGATCTTCTCGTGTTCCTGAGTACTTATAGAGCAGATTTCTGTGATATTATTATATTGAGTGAAAGCTGACAAATTGAGTCTTGTAAACAATTTAATATTCCAAACTACAGTCTACAGTAATTATTACAATAATGCGTCCATTAACCAGAATGACGGAATTCTAGTATTTTATAAATCAAATTTTAATGTACAAATCTCAAGTCATGGGTGGCAAAAGAGTGGTGTTACAGTAACAAAGCTAAATTTTGAAATAAATAACCTAACATATTAAGTTATACCCATGTATAGACTACCCTCAACTAATGTTCAGTTGTTTCTCCAGGATTTGGAGTCGTACTTAGAATCATCTGAGGATAACACACATGTACAAGTTCTAACTGGTGATATAAATATTGATTTATTGAGCAATGATATTGTTATCACGGATTACCTCTCTATTTTAGCGATCTATGGTTATTCTCCCCTAATTAATAAAACGACTCGTGTAACTCCCACGTCATCTACATGTTTAGACCATATATTTACTAAGACAAAAATAAAGAATAAATTTCAGTATGATTTTTATGTAATACGTCATGACATGACCGATCACTGTCCTATTATGCTAAACATTAGTACTGATCTTATAAAGATCACAAAAAAATTCTGGTGATTCCAAAGTATTTACTAGGATTAATTTTGAAAAGCTCCAGACCCTTTTTGAACAACAATCATGGCAAAATGTTCTTAGCGTCGCCAATTCTGAGCATGCAACTAGTCTGCTTGTAAAGGAAGTTCACAAAGTAATTCAAAACTCAAAAATCACTTACACTAATACAGAATCAGAAAAGGTAAAAGGGATTAAGCCCTGGATCTCGGCAGGTATAGTTGCATCAATCAAGAAATTTAATAAAAGATGTTTTTTATTCTATCCCTAGATAGAATAAAAAACATCTTTTATTAAATTTCTCTTATCAAAAAGAATTAGAATACAAAAAATACCTTAATAACTTAAAAAAAATTATAAACACCGCAAAAAACAACTACTATAGAACCAAATAGATGAAAATAAGAAAGACCTAAAAAAGATTTACAAAATTATAACCGAAGCCACCAGCGAAAGTAGTCAAAAAATTAAAAAACAATTAATATATTTGATGAAAATGGTCAAAAATTTGACAATGATAGGGATATGGCCAATTTCTGTAATTAAGTGAATGGTTTCTTGGTAATGGTTTCTTCACTAATATTGGACTGAAAATGGCGGAAAAAATAAATAATGAAGGTATAGATTTTTTGAGTAACATACCAATTAACCATAATTCTATGTATCTGAAACCTGTAACTAACAACGAATTAATCAAACAAATTAATTGCCTAAAAAATAACTGTAGTCCAGGCATTGATGGCAATACAACAGAAATTGTAAAAAAGATTCATGCTCACATACTTTCTCCACTTGAACACATTATTAATCTGGTTTTTCTGATGGGTGTTGTTCCCGAACAGTTAAAAAATTCTGTGGTGGTGCCTATCCACAAATCAGGAAATAAAAGAGATATCAATAACTATAGACTAATCAGTCTGATTAACACTTTCTCCAAGATATTGGAAAAATGTGTGAAGGACCGGCTTATTTCATTTTTGAAGGTGAACAACATTTTGTCGGATAGGCAGTTTGGATTTGTAGCTGGACTGAGCATTAGTGATGCAATTTATGAATTAATAAAAGGAGTAACCAGCCATCTTGATAGTGGTCGGAAGTGTATAGCAGATTTCCTAGATCTTGCGAAGGCATTCGATGCTGTGTCGCACGATCTCCTGCCTAAAATATTAAGCAGGCATGGGATTAGGGGCACTGTATTGGATGTCTTTAAGAGTTACCTTACGGGCAGGCACCAGTATGTTCGGATTGGTGATGCTGTGAGTGGAGAGGAACAGATTCAGATTGGAGTGCTCCAGGGTACCGTGTTGAGACCTCTTTTGTTTAATCTTTACATAAATGCCCTTACAAACCTTGACATAAAGGGTACAGTAATATCATACGCCGATGATACGGCGGTTCTGTTTCAAGGTTCATCTTGGGAAGATGTTAGGGAAGTGGTCCAAACGGAACTGGGGAGAATTAAACATCTTTTAAATTCGCTAAAACTTTCTCTTAACATAAAAAAGACAAATTACATAGCATTCTCTATGAATGCGTCAAACAGACCAAATTTTCAAAACATAAAAATTGATAACTTTGAAGAAGAAATTACAGCAGTAAAAAATGTGACGTATTTGGGCATTATTATTGATGAAAACTTGAAATGGAAGGAACATGCACTATATATAACAAAAAAAATTAGAGCTCTTTTACATAAGTTTTATCAACTACGAGAATTACTATCCAGAAGACTACTGCTGTTGATTTACAAGACACTGATTAGTCCTCGTTGACTAATGGTATATTGATATGGGGTGGTCTGCATAATAATGCTCTAAACCAACTTAATGTTGTCCAAAACACAATTTTAAAAATATTATTTAAAAAGAATAGATTGAAGGATAAGTAATGTGTTTAATAAAAAGGAAAGGCTTAAATGAAAAAAAAAATATTCTTCATAAAAGTTTCGCTTATGTCTTGACAAGGTAATAGAGCAAATCCCATATTTTTTTGCTTGTAAACTAACAAAGATATCACAATAAAATATCGTAACGCTTTTTCGGGACATCTCGTCGTGTCGCCAGCGCGCGTTAAGAATCGGGACATCTCGTCGTGTCGGACGTGTCGCGTCCTTCAAATTTTACTCCTGGCGCGCGTTAAGAAGTTTCACTTCAAAAAAATGTTCTTCATAAAAGTTTCGCTTATGTCTTGACAAGGTAATAGAGCAAATCCCATATTTTTTGCTTATAAACTAACAAAGATATCACAATAAACTATCGTGACCGTTTTGCGTTCCCTCTCGTCGTGTCGCGACCTAACGCGCGACCTTCAAATTTTACTCCCGGCGCGCGTTAAGAAGTTTCACTTCAAAAATTAGAAAATTTTCTACGGGTTAAAGTTTTATCGAAAACTCGATGGACTGCACGCGCTGAGTCTATAAAATCAGTGGCATTATAAGATCCTTTACACAAATAGTGCACTATATAAAAATCGGCCTTTCCCATTGGTCGATCCGCATGGCCCTCCGCTCGCTTCGCTCGCTACGGGGGCTCAAGAAAAGGAAACTAACCAGGTGCTAACCCAATCTAACCCAAGACATACCCAAAATCAAGAAAAAAAGCTGTTTAGAAACATAATCTTTAAAAAAATATAAAAAAAAAGCAACGGGGTTCGAACCCGCGTTTTCCAGGTGAGACCCAACGATCTAAACCTCTACACCACAAGAGCTCTTGATAGAAACCGATTGCATCACGCAGACATATCGTAATACGAGATGGATCGACCAATAGGAGAGGTCGATTTTTACATAGTGCACTATTTGTGTAAAGGATCTTTAAATGTAAATCAGTGTGGACGTCGTTCGAGGTAATTGTAGTTGTACTTAATGGGATAACTACTGATCAAAGTAGTTTTGACATCAAAACAAGAAACTAAGCCTTTAGTATGGTCAAAAAAATCCTTACTTTTGATATAATTGATATAAGCAGCTTAATATTATTACCGCTATACTGTTAATCGAGCCAACCATTATTTCACTGAATACCATCAATAACGACCGCGATGGCATGGTGGCGCTATTGCAATTTGGTAATTTGGCTCTTGCATTTGGTAAAAAAAAGGAGTTGATGGTGAGGCTGATTTTGAAAAAAATCATACGAGTAGAGCTTCTAAAAAATTGGATCCAAATAGAGATTCAGAAGTGACCTTTACACTCAATTTATTTCATATCTCACAATTCAAAGTTGTTACGGATAGTCTTATTAACCCAATGAAAGAAAAAAAAATTAAAGATCGTACAGCCATTTTTCAATTTTTTTACATTCCCTCTATGCCGCGAAAACTGTAGTTTTGAACTTATAGAAGCGGCAATAAATTTATTTCCAGCAGAATATCACATAGATCTAGAAGCTCTTCAAGCCGAATTGGAAATATTTATCGATCATTATCAAAATTTTTCAACTTTAATTTAAATGCAGTTTTTGAGAAAGCTTACAAAGTAAAAGACATTTTACCATTATGCTATAAATTCTGTACTTTAGTTGAAATAATTCCAGTTAGTGAGGCTTCCAATGAAAGGCATTTAGTAAGCTTAAATTTACTAAATATTTTCTGAGGAAAACAATGAGCGAATCATGACTAGATTCATTGTTAATGTTGTCCTCCGAAAAGGATATTTTAGAAAATATTCCGCTAGAAACGTTAATTTCACGGTGGTCTTCTTTAAAGCAAAAACGAATTAAAGTCGCTTAAATCATAGTTTGCTACGCATGCCTACGAAGAAATATTGTTGTTTATCTATTGATTGTTTGAATTTATGATTTTAAAATAATTTTTTTTAGAAATAACGTGTACCACATTGCGTAGGTTAAGAATACCAATGGAAAAAATATTCGGCGTTATATTCGGAGCATTCGGCATTTCAATTTCTCCACACCCCCCCAAAAAATATGCTTAGAACCGGCCCTGAGCATGTGTGCAATTATTTACACCATGTGGCCAGAGCCTAAGCTGCCTTGTATGTACAGAAAACTGGAGTATAGAGTAACAGTTTGGCTCCAAACTCGATGTTGTACGCAACGTAATGGTTTTCATATATCAGCTATCGCTCGGTTAAAGCTAAAAATTACAATTTAATTTAGATTTTTAAGTTGTGTATACTTTATTGGCAACTATAATAGCTCCACGTTGTAAATAAGAATATTTCTATACTTTATTAATAGTTTAGATGGATTGGTTTTTGCCGATAAAAAGCTTGATTTTGTATACATCGGACGCCTAAAAATCAAACTTTTATATTAGAATTGCTATATTAATGTTTCATGTATTTCAATTAAATCGTAGAAAGCAGGGTTCTGTATTGCTTTGTGTATGGAGCCACTAATCTTCACGTTCTTAGATAAAAACTGAAAAATAAACACCTATCTAGGAAGTTCGCTTCGGATGACTTTTCTCCTCATGTTTTCATAACATATGGAAACCCTTCATAAAATGTTAACATTAAAACAATGTAGGTATAGGAAATGTTTTGTTTATTACGGGCTTGAGCCAGTTTTATTCATTCACCGAAATGTACAGGGTGATCCTCTATAATGTCGCCCCCCTTTAACTTTTTTATTTTAAGTGTCTCAAAAAAATTAAAAGTATGGTTTTGTAGGTACTGAAAAATACTTTTTTTCTGCGTATAAAAAATATTGGAAAAATGATCAGTATACAGGGAAAAACAAAAAGTAAATTTTTTTCAATGGAACACCCTATATATGAATTTATTTTTCGATTCCTCGTAAAATTCTAAGCATATTTTATGTATGATGTTATACCTCCATAGTTAGTAGTTTCACAGCTATAAACAGTTGAAAATCGGTACTTTGGCTACTTTTCACCTTGGTAGCAAGGAGATCATTAGAGATGGAGTAAAATGAATTTCACATTCCTATCTTAACTTTCCGAGAGCTATCTGATGGTGCTAACTTATGGTACCTACCTAAGTACCAGATTTGGTACCCATGGTACCGCCTGCCAGTTAGTACCGTCAGATAGCTCTTGAAAAGTTAAGATAGGAATGTGAAATTTGTTTTACTCCATCTCTAATGATCTTCTTGCTACCAAGGTGAAAAGTAGCCAAAGTTCCGATTTTCAACTGTTTATAGTTGTGAAACTACTAACTTTAGAGGTATATTATCATATATAAAATATGCTTAGAATTTTACAAGGAATCGAGAAATAAATTCATATATAGGGTGTTCCATTGAAAAAAAATTAACTTTTTGGTTTTCCCTGTATACTGATCGTTTTTCCAATATTTTTTATACGCAGAAAAAAAGTATTTTTCAGTACCTACATAACCATACTTATATTTTTTTTGGGACACTTAAAATAAAAAAGTTATAGGGGGGCGACATTATAGGGGATCACCCTGTACAGAATCTGCCGGTCGGCAAGTGAGGTACTATGAAAGAATTTATTTAAAATTGCCTTCGCCATAATGTTTAGAAGTCTCATTAGTGTCTGTCCAAGTAAAATTATGTCTATTTGTGGCACGGCAGAGGAGATACCCTCTAAAATTCTAGATACGGTATTGGCTTGGTTTTCTTTTAGTGATATTAACGCGTACTAATTCTATAATATCGTGTTATATTCGACGATCTTCACAGAGCATGTTCTTTTGAATATATTTCAGCCAAATGATTACTTTCTTTCGGCTAGCTCGTGTAATTAATTAAAATAGGCTTCGGTACCTCAAAATTCTGGGCTTCTATTTTCGAAATCGGTTAGAAAATTGCTGGATGCGACATGTGACATACGAGTCGTCTTTCGATTGGTCAATCGTAATCCTTGAAATGGGGATTTTGGAGAAAGTTCGTTTGCCTTCTACGTTGGTTTTCCGATTTTTCAGTAGCGTCACTCTCCGTCGTCTACCGTTATTGAGTTGATTTCACATTTTGTGGGATTTTCTTACCGAACCATTTTTAGAGTTTCCGAACATACCTTTGTCTTATTTTTGGTAAGTTGTTTATTAGCGCCTGGAACTCACTCCTTAATGGGATTTTAGTAATAATAATAATTTATAATATAAAATTGATGTTTTAGTTTGTAACTGGCTTTGTGTATTATTATTGTTCTTCTTGCATTCTTATCATTCTTAGCTCATTGTTATGTATTTTTTTGCTGTTAGCCCTTAAACATGCTACTAATTTCTTGAACTAGTCCTAAGCCTGAATAATGGATTACAATGAGTTTCAGTGCAACATTTAAATTCGATTACTTCAGAAGCGGCTGCTATCTCTAAACAAATCCAATAAAGGAATTTGTTATAAATTCACTGATCAACTCAAATTTTATAAAACATATTCTTATCAAATTATTTAAAAAATAAAATTTCAAAATGTCTAGATATATTTATAAGTATTTCTCTGAAAAGTCGCATTCAACATCTCATTTCCTATTGCTTCAACTAGGCATAATTAAAATAAATTATTTTAGAAACATAAACGTATTTAATATAATTATGTACTTACTGGATAGAACCAACCAAATTTTTCATAAATTGGTGCATTTGGATCTCCAATGAAAGGCATATTATTGGCCATAGTTAATAAAGGATCATCGTAACCTACGAAAATAAATAATATATAAGTATTATCTATGTTTTATGCCGATAATCCTCATTTTTCGATATCGTTCGAACTCGTAAATATTGCAATGAATAGTTTCTGCGGTAGGATTCTTGTGAAACATCGTTGAATAATAATACTAGGGATAATTATTAGTAACCTGCTTTTAGATGTTTCAAAATAATTTCATAAGATATTTTTCTCTACATATGTTTCGACATGATGAGGCCTTTATCAAGAGTGGTTGAATACTAAAATCTAAATTGTTATACCCTACTAAACCGCCTAACGGTATTTTATTTTTATTGCACTCTCAATTAGGCAGGTGTTTAAAGAGCAGGTCAGTTGGTCGTTCGTATTTAAAACGTCTGCTTTTTGTGACTTTTGGATTTCTAGGTACTCCAAAAGGTTAAGCCTTTTGCTTTTGGTTTCGGTGTGTAAAAGTTTGACATTATTCGTATCTATAAAATGCTTATTTTCTATACAATGTCTTGTTAAGCCAAAGTTTTTAATATCATGTAAAATCGATTTTTTGTGTCCTTTAATCCTAATATTTAAGTTTCGACCAGTTTATCCTACGTATACAGCTTCACAGTTCACGCAATTTATTTTGTAAACACCAGATTTAGATTGTTCGTCAATTTTGTCTTTATTGTTTATTAGTCTTCTTCCTAGATTAGTCTTATTAACCTGAATTCTTTTAAAGCCAAATTTATTTAATTTTTTTGAAACTTTATCTGTAATTTTTGGAACATTGTAAACTAGAAATCGTATTCACTAAAAAAGAACACTCAGTCTAAAGATAGTTAGCAGCCTAAGTGCATACCTTCATGTATACTAAATCTGGGCAGTAATACACATATCTTTAGTAACGAAGCGAGTCTCTGTCTTTGATCATCATCGCCATCTAAGCTACGCAATCTGCAAGAGAAAAGAGCATCACCCCAAGCCATAATCTCTGCCACACGTGGTGGTTAGCGCCCAAATCCTCTTTGACACGTATTTCGAGGGAACCTCAAATTACCTCAAGGGTAAATCCTCTTTGACAATATAATTGATAAATTTAACGGGTCCTTTTCTAATTCTAATGTAGGGTTATAAAATTGTTTAGTTAAAATGTTCTTCTGTTTTTCTTTATTAATTTGTCAATCAAAGCGATCTTATAACCGTTATTAATTGCAATCTGTTTGATAATGGATACTTCTTTTTGGAAACTCGCCGAGTCTAGGGGAAAGCTGAAAAGTGACTTCTACGAAAAGCAGAAAGTTTTACTTGCCAAGATTGGTTAGAGTCTTTGTGAATTATTGTTGTTGTTGGTTTCCTATATATACAGGGTGTTTCCTAACCTCGGTAAAAAAATTAAACTGGTGAATCTTCACGTAATTTTAAGACGAAAATGTGGCATAAAATTTTTTCGAATGTCTCTTAGTTTTCAAAATACAGGGTGTTGCAAAAAATTTTTTTTTCGTGATTTATTTTTATTAATAAATAATGAGAAGCCACATTCGAACAATACTTGCACACCTTAATAAAGGGTTTGAGCACTTTATTTTGTGTTCACGCAAAGCCTACTCGTTTATTTAAAGAACAAAATGATGAGATTCTTGTGACGTGAACAAGAAACTAATTTTTTACTTGAAAACTGTAAGAGATACGAGAAAAATGCAAGAAACTTAATTTGCTTAAAATTAACTTTCTTATCTATTAGCATAAGAATTTTGAGTGTTTAACAGGCCCGTATTATTGTTTTCGGCGAAATTCTGGTAGTCGTTACCCGGATCTCCGCCAATGAACTAGTTGAGAAGTTCAACATGAACACAAAATAAAGTGCTCAAACCCTTTATTAAGGTGTGCAA
>MU184403.1:72896-89455 GCA_016904865.1 Pissodes strobi | reverse complement strand
TTATGTATGCTTTACATAAACAACTTTTGCTTATATATTTCCTCACTTAGGCTTCTTCTTATCTCATAAACATCTTCTTCTTTTATATTTTTTCTCACTTTACATAAACAACTTTTCAAATTATGTAATGCTTCTATATTCTTTATAAACATTTCTTCTTCTTTATTCTTCATGCTTTACATAAACATTTCTTGCTTATGTAACATTTCACCTAAGAACTTTGCCCTTTTTGAGCCTCTAAGGTACCAAAATTTTTGCTTAAAACTTCCTCAATATCAGTTAGCTATTTCAGTCCGTATGCTTAACTTTCGGATGCCTAAACTCCTTGCTGTGACGTTCTCATTAAGATGATCCGTCGTTGCAGTCTTATTTAGGCCGGAAAACACTTTACTTTATAAATTTTCCTCGTATACACATATATTCCTCCTGTATATACTCTCCATACACAATTTTAATGGCAACTCAGTTTTTCCTGCTTTTCTCGATAACGATAATCATGCAACTGGTCCAAGTAAATGGAAGAAGAAATGCTTTACTATATATATATATATATATATATATATATCTTCACATTTGCTTCACCTATTTATTTTGCATACATAGTTTACTAATCTTCTCAATAATATTCACTTAACATGACTTATTCTAGACTCATTTTTCTTCATAAATCCTTCAGTGTTCTATGCTATATGTATTGTCTATTTTTATATATACAGTTCCTTAACCTCTTAAGCGTTTTTATCTATATACTTGTCTTATTAACACTTGGGTCTATATTATGCTTATTTATGTTTTACTATATACAACTTTTAATGAGGCTTTTATCCCATCTAATTTTTGTGTTTACTTTTGTTTCTTCTTACTTTCTCTTTAGTTTCTTATTTTACTT
Source organism: Pissodes strobi (assembly GCA_016904865.1). NCBI lineage: Eukaryota > Metazoa > Arthropoda > Insecta > Coleoptera > Curculionidae > Pissodes > Pissodes strobi. The sequence continues at coordinate 88,566 of MU184403.1, read as the reverse complement.
GAGTACTTGTTCCATATATAATTTCATTTTCCTTATTCTCATCATCTTCACTTGTTTCCCCTGCTCCCTCCATTGCTGTCTTTATTTTATCCTATACAAATCTGTTGTATTGCACCATTTTCACATCTCACTGATTTCTTATGAATCAGCTGCTAATTTGTTTTTGTATCTTTTTCCTTGCAGATACGGGCCTGTCATCGGTTACACCATGCGGTTCTATTCCTGATCTTTCTCAACTAGCGGTGGCACTTCTACTTCGGCGACCGTAGATGCAGCATGTGGTCGTACTCTGTCTTTGGTTACGCTGGCCGCCCGTATATGGCGGTACTTGGATTCAATAAACTTGTTGCTTTTAGCGTCCGCCGCGAGATGGCAACTTGTATTCTGAGATGGATAATTTATATGACGCGCTGCGAGCGTGATTTAAATTTGCCTTATATTGTAAATAATTTTTTTTGAATTATGTTAGTTTTATTGAGTATATCGACATTGACCAAGACTACCAGCGCGTGTTTGATTTTTTTTAAATTATAATTTAATTGTGTTTTTTTACGTAACTTAGGACACCTCCACCACGTGTCACGAATAAAAAAATGTGAGAGTCTATCGCAAAACGACGCCTCCACCATATTTTCTAAATGTTTTGAAAACAATGACGTCGTCTATTGCGAAACGACTTAATGATAGAATGTTCACGATGTCTAGACGGCAGAAATGTAATGAGATTCTATTATACTAAGGCGCGCATGTTTTCTCGATTTGAGGTACAGTTTGTAATTGTTTATAGGTCTTTGGTTACTGTCTTATAATTATTGTTTAGTTTTAATTAAGAACACTAGAATATTTCACTAAACTATTTAACTGACGCTACTTAGACACTTGTATTTCTCAGAACTCTGACAAACTTATCCTTGATTTGACTTTACTACTGTGGTTGCGAAACCCCTAGTCACAGCGCCGTCAAGTGGCTAGCCGGTACTAGGTTTGGGTCAGGAATAAAGGATTAGAACCTAGAGGCAGCTGTCTAGCTAACCTTAGGAGCGGATAGAACCCGAAGGCAGCTGTATACCTAACCTGGGAGCTGGATAGAACCCGAAGGCAGCTGTCTAGCTAACCTGGGAGCTGGTTTTAAGTGAGTCCAAAGTCTGCCGAACTGAAGGTTCGATAGCGTATTTATATTATAAAAACTGCTGACCATTGCTGCTTAAGGTTCGAAATCGCTTCCGTTGATTGATCACGTTCTTTATAGTTTGCCTTTAATGTTTATATAACAATTTCCAAGTTCAAGTTCAAACTTAGGACAGGCTGATATTTATTTAGAAGCTTATGCATTTTAGTAGATTACAATATGTCATCTACATATCTACCACAAAAAAATATATTTCTGATTAATGAATTGTTGGTATTGAATAAATGCTGTTCAAAATCAGCCATAAAAATCACGGCAAATAAAGGTGAATGTAAACCATTAATTTGTTTGAATATTTCATAATTATACTGGAAATAATAAATAAAGACTGAACCGTTTGGAGTACCTAAAAATCCAAAAGTCACAAAAAACAGACGTTTTAAATACGAACGACCAACTGACCTGCTCTTTAAACACCTGCATAATTGACAGTGCAATAAAAACGAAAATACCGTCATGCGGTTTAGCAGGGTATAACAATTTAGATTTGAGTATTCAACTACTCTTGATAAAGGCCTCATCAAGCCGAAACATATGTAGAGAAAAATATCTTATTAAATTATTTTGAAACATCTAAAAGCAGTGCACTAGTTATCCCTAGTATTATTTTTCGTAAATATTGTTTTTCTACTCCTATACTTTAATTTATTTAGTAGACCTTTACAACCAGTATCATAATGAGATGCATTACGATACTGAAGTTTCATTACTAAACTAGATTTTACCCAATCAAAATTCAACATCACAGTGATATTCGGTCAATATCAAAGACAGCCGTGATCACGATTTAAAATTTTGACAGTTCATAGACATTTTACTAAGTAAGTTTAAAAAATTAAAGAATACTTTTCGTTATTATGACGGGTCGTAGAAAAAATAGTGTATGCAACTCACATTTTTAATGGCAATTAAAACCCTCGCATCCGCTACGACACTCGCCTGCGGCTCGGATCGTAACTATCATGCTCGTATCTTAATAGCCATTATTAAATGTTTGTTGTATAATATACTATTTTTTAGGATTATTATTATTCTCGACTCGTTGACAGGCTGCAAATCTCACTATTCTGGTGTTAGTAAGGGTAACGGTTGCTAGGAAATCACCAATATTAGTCCGGGAAACTTATTTTTGCGGCCTAAGGCGAAAAAGTAAATACCTTATTGCTATTTCATCTCTTTCAAAATTATCAATAGTTTTTTTGATCGCAGAAATAGTAGTATGTGTACTTCGGAGGAAAAGCACATTCTCGACTCAGGTGCTTGGTGGCCTGGGCTGCGCCTCATTCAGCAAATTCATCATCGACCAAGAATGTGTAATTTTTCCTTCTAAGTACACAATATGCAATTTCAAAGTACTTAATACTCCATACTAATATATCCAAGCCGTCCACGTCAGCTCCCAAGCAACTGCTAAATGACATGGGGGATTAAGTATCACCGAACATGAACAAGTTCAAAGAAGCGATAACTTACACGCTGAAGTTCAGATTTACTGCGTTAGACTATTTTGGTAAATTCTTATAGTTAGGGTTGTCATTCGTCCCGAGTCGAAAATGGGCGTTATTTATCTCTAAACACCTTTTATCCAATTCGAAGAAACAACTGTTGGACGAGTGTTTTATATTTAGGAGAAGCAGTTTTTAAATCATAGATGCCACTGACGTGAACTTGGCAGTAGAAAGTTGCCAGTAGATTTTCCGATGATTGCCGAATGGACAGTGGCGTGGGTATACGAAATCTAATTGAAATAGACAATGTTTTTATTTGTTCATAAAAAGCTACTCATAGTGTAGAAACTAAATTTTTACAGAATGTTCCCTACACTTGTTACTGTCTGTTAGTACTATCTTTGTATCATTGCAAGACGTCCAAACGGTGATATTAGGGTTAAAAGAATAAAAAATGCTATTTTGGCTAGAATGGACAATGTTTTTATTTGTTTATAAAAAACTACTCATGGTGTAGAAACTAAATTTATACAGAATATTCCCTACACTTTTACTGTCTTTCAGTACCATTATCAGATCCTTGCAAGGCGTCCAAGGGGTGGTAATATTTTAGTACGAATTTGGTACTCATGGTGGGTAAAATGGCGATTTTTAATAATTATTGTTTGTAGCTCGACAATAGTTGGTTTTAGATATAGGGCATTATAAATTGAATATGCTTAGAATTTTACGTACAAATTCTTCAAAAATATACAGGGTGTTCCCATTAAAAAACTCAACTTTAGTGTGCCACAACTTTAAAACCTAAAAATCCTAAGCTTCTCTTTTTTCCATACCTTATATATTTTACCCGCTTATCATCGACCTTTGTCGGGTTCTATGACTGTTGTACAAAGCGTGCCGATGCGGTGAGCCTTTGATTTCAGTTTTGATGCTGCCGGCGCCGGCGTTTCCGTGTTGAGTACGATACCAAGTAGTGCGACGCGCTTTCCTTGTTATAGAAATATTATTATTATTTATTTTTTTTATTGTTCAAACAAGTAATGATTTTTTTAAGTTGTTCGATGCTCGTGGAGCTATGATGAGTTCCACCGAGAGTAGTATTAATATCCACTTACCGAATTCGACCAGATCTCCTTCACAACAGTAAACACCCGGCAAGATCTGAATGCAAGGCCCTGTAGCAAGTTGTAAAGTGCGCGCGCAATTTGCCCGCTGCTCCGGAGAGAGGTTCTTTGGGCACCACCGAGTTCGTTACGGACCGAACTGGAGATCCCCGCGTTATTCTTGAAACTTGCTGCAAGGCCTCAGTTCCTCAAGATAAACCTTGTCGGTAAAGATCACAAACGAAGAGAACGCCAACACCGATCGGGAATTGCTGAAATTCTAAACTACAAATGATTGTGAAACCAAATAAAACGCCGCAAATACAACAGTTTCTCTTTATTTGAAGAGCACTAGATGGGCCAATAAAAAAAGGTGAAAAGACAATAGCGTAAGAGTAAATGGCGAATGCCCAAAATTCTGATATAAATTCTTTTTTTCCCTGGTATGAGGGAGGGTGGTTTGTACCCCAAAACAAAAAAAACTAAACTATCTAATAAAAAAAAACTTAGCTATATGTATAAAAGGAAAAATATTATCAGTGGTTGACCAAACTCTATGAATATTTAAGCTAAAAGAAATGAAGTAGGCACTACTTAAACGCTTAAGAACCCCCGTAAGTAATTCGGGTAGTAAAAAGAAAACTTAGGTTTGGTCTACCGCGCGTTGTCGTGATCACGAGAACCGCTAGGATAAATGGAGCGCACTAACCTAATAAAAAATATGGTACGCTACTGAAAAATGACAAATACTTCAAACACAACCATTTAAATCTAACTCTAGACTAAGCACTTAACTTTTATTTTCCCCAAAGTTTCAACGTCCACCATTGGTCCACCGGTTGGGTGGCACATACCCTCCGACGTCCAACACGCCTCGCCGGTCCAAGGAACGTACTGGTCACAACAGGTAGACTACCTCTGTTAGTCCAAAATTACAGCAGACCTGGCAGGTAAGCAAACCAACAAGGTTCTGCCTAGTGTAGAGGCTTCTAAATCCTCGTCGGGTGGAACAGCAGATTATCTCCTACCCCAGCGGCCCTAGGAATGGAAACATTCCCTAGTAACGAGTCACAACGACATGTGAATCGATTGCTATTATATCCTATCTTTCCAGAGAAAAAACAATAATTTAGCAGAAATTCAAATTTCCGATTAAAGAGACACCTCTTTAAATTTTAAATCTAATTCAATAATGAACCAAAAGTCAAAAAAACAAAGAATTAATGAGAAAAGCACCACGAGCAATCGGAATATATTACAATTATAGCCTAATATTAGTTATGCAAAAAACTACAAAGATTAAGTTCGACCAAGGGAAGCCTACATCATCAGTTAAAAATAATTGTACTCATTCGAAAGGAGAAAATAAGCAGTCGAATGGCTCGGACTGAGTTTGGCACCGCAAAAATAAACCTGCATCATCATTGAAAGCCGTAAATAACCGCCATGGTACGAAATAAAAGATAAATGAACGCAATTAAATGAATTGTTTCTAGACTGGCACGGATAAAATTTACGCCATATTGATAAAAGAATTCTAATATGAGCTAAATAATGAACAAAAAGCACTAAAATGAACTTTAATCAAAAATCATACTGAAAGATTAGACAAATAAATGGTGTGATTGACCCTAAAATATTATTATAAAATAAAAGGCATAACTCTTTCCGAATTTCAAGAATTCAAGAGAAAAGAACAAGTACGATCTTCATAGTGAACCAAATGCACAAAAAAAACTCAAATACAAACCTCACCCTAAACCAGTTTGGCAAACAGCTAATCCGGACGACTTTCCAATATTTATATCAAAAGATAGCGTGCCTTTAATTTAAATCAGTAAAGAACAAATATGTACTCTCAATCATACGATATGATCGTAGGCTTTCCTTAGTACGATATCTAAGATTAAACGAACCTGCATTAACTAGCCCCTAACAACCGAATTTCCCGGTTTAGTGTCTAATTAATAATTAAAAGCATCAACCAACTAGAAGTTGATTGCAAGAATAAACATTAAAATTAAAAATAAAACACATAATTCCCATTTCTATGACTCTAACTGCGGTACTATACCGAATTCCAAAAAAAAATTAGCGGTCTTAGCGTTACTTGCACTTAATGGCTGTAGCCAATAGTTGCCCTCGGTAAAGCGAAATCACAATCAATGGTTACATCTTACCCCCGTATCTAAATTGCCTTCAATTGGTCAAGTAAATCGAACCAATAAAATTGCCGAAAATCTACGTTACATTTCATCGGAAATGAAATAAGTAAAAGATTAATTTGGCCGATAGCAAAATCCCTAGAATAAGTAACTACGATTTTTTTATTCAAATATAGACCCACAAAAGCTTAAATTTCTCTCGAATCAGTTTGACATTAAACCGCAAAATTCAGCCACTAGATCGAGTTCGAAACTAACAAAATGGTTAAATAATACGAAAATGTAATTCAATTAAACTCGAAAAAAAACGCAAAACATCAGCAATTTATCAGGAAAACTTACCTCTAGACTGAGGGCTACACTACACGGCACGTACGAAAGAACTGCCAAACACTAAAATGGCGGCCTTCACCAGAAAAAAAAACCGTTTCATAAATCGTTGCCTAAGCAAGATTTTCCCGTATGGTACAGCACTAAACTTAATGAAAACGAAGCTCAACACCTAAAACGGGGATAACTACTCGTTAGTCGACAAAATCCGCCACAAACTAACTCGGCGTAAAACAAATTTTAAAATCAACTAACTCATTGAAAGGCTTCTCTGGAAAAGGACCGAACTTTTAAAGCGGAACAAGTCGACCCCTTCGCGTCGCGACCGAGGGAGTTCGCGCACCAGAAATTTTACTGCGGCGTTCCTAATCGTTCCAATCAGAACGGATTTTTTAAGACACGCGCAAGAGATATCAGTTATTACATTTAGTACTCCAAACGAGAGCACCTAGTACCAGGGCGTCCCAAAACTTACTTATAATTAAAGACCAAAAACGGGATGTCACAGTAGGTCGCAAAACTCAACACGGATTTGTGGCCTATTTCGGCACTACATAACCGTGGCGATTTCACGTCTACTGGGCAAGGGTTTGGAAAAAGTATATGCTCGTTTGACGATACAACCCCGTGTAACATACGCTACATTATTAATTAATTTCGAGTTACGAAGCTCGAAATTAATATTAAATTCTGGATCGACACGGTTCTGTAGACTGGCGGCTAACGCCACGGATTACACTTTGGCTTTCACATTGCTAGGTATTATGATCGCTCGCTACGGGAGCTCAATGAACAAGAACTAATCAAGTGCTAATCAAAACTAACTCACGGCTAACCCACACTAACCCAAAATTAAGAAAAACAGTTAAATTAATAAAAACCAATAAACAAAGCATCTGTCGCGACGGTCGGGAATCGAACACGTAGCGTAGGAATGACAGGCAAGCACTCTGCATACTACACCACCGAGGCGTTGTAAAAGCACAGTTTATACCGTCACCGAATCAGTTATACAACTCTGAGCCGGCACCTTTGATGTTAGGGAAGCCAAATTCTATTTTTTCATGGATTCTCATATTTCGAGCATGCGCATTATTAGTTGGAAAAATCAGAATTATATGGCCAGCTGGGCCGTAGACATAGTTGAACTAGGATCTAACCATAGACATATAACTAAGTCTATGGATTTAATACACAAAATTCGCAAAAGCAGTCCACAAAAAGCATTACAAACAAAGCCGACTCTCGAACAAACAAGATGGTAGTTTTCGCTTTTCGGTTCCTTTTCAATTATCATACTTTTCCTGCCGGCGCGCAGAAAATCAATCATCGAGATCTCATCTGAATACAAGCACAATACAAACCTGATACGTGCCTCGTTTTACGGTTAATTCTCGCCAACACTATCTCTATCTCTTTCTCCTTACAGGCGGTATCTTATTGAAAAGAGACATACATATATGCCGAATGTTTTATTTATAAAGGCAGCGTTCATTCATTGAGCGCAGGCGTAAGATAAGAACTCCCAGCTCTCCTATTGGTTGAAGCGCTTGGCTTCAAAACACGTGGAGGGTTGTTTAACGGGTTCGGGTAAGGTATAAACTGTGGTAAAAGTTTTGTTAGAACATAGACATGCTCTAATTGGCATCGTACTCAACACGGAAACGTGAGGATATAATTTTTCCAAACCCGTGCCCAGTAGACGCGAAATCGACACGGTTCTGTAGTGTCGAAATAGGCCACATATCCGTGTTGAGTTTGCGACCTACTTAAATATTAATAATAAAAAAAATAATAATCATCTCTTTGATTATTCTTTTTTCTTTAATATACTCTAGGGCTCGTGCAGATTTCATAGTTTTGACAAGTGCTTTTCATTTTCTTGTCATTGCTGTTTTGCAAATATTCTCCGTTTGGCTTTATTTATAAGGTAGTGGAGGTAAATGTGGCCCAGAGGGTAATATGGGGCACTCCGTCTCATCTTCGAAATTAATAAGGTTCAGTAGATCTGGCGACACAGCACAAAACGTCAAGGCACCAACAACTAAATTTGAAAACGGCGCGCATTGTCATAGTATGACAACGGCAGCAAATTGAAGTTTTTCGTAACCTTACGTCGAACCTGATGTAATTTCGTGGTCGCATTTCCCTGTGAGTTTTGAGGTGAAAAAAGTTGGGCAGAAAATCTCCTTCAGTACGATTGGTAAGTAGATTTTGTAAGCTATTTCAGCTGATCTTTCGTTAATGCATGTTTTGTGGTTATGTGAAGTTTTGCCGGTTATTCTGTGTGCTAATATGCATATATGCATATGCATATATGCTAATATGGCCCAATTACTAAGGATAATATGGCCCGGGCCATATTACCCATCAAGCCCGCTAGACTGTGAAAATCCTCATTTTGGAATTGAACCATTGTTTCAGGCTAAAATGGGAAAATATATTAAGAAAAACTTAAGAAAACTATGGACGCAAGAATAACTACACGGTGCAGTCGCAGCTGTTGGGGCGGGGGAATCCCAAAGAAATGCTGCTATTAGATTTAATATTCCCATAAGGACTCTAAGAAAGCATGTGACTGATGGCCTTGAAGTAAAACGGTTAGGAAGACCGAGCATGCTTAGCGCTGAACAAGAAAGAGATTTTGTAAACATAATCAAACGTTATTGTTAAATTGGTCTTCCGTTGACACCAAGCCTAGTGCGACATCAGATGTATCGATTCTGCGAATTAAATAACATTCCCCATAGGTTCAATGCCCAAAAAGAAACTGCTGGCAAAGAGTGGATGAGACTGTTTCTTAGAAGGAATTCTGATTTAGTCAAACTCAAATCACAACTAATGAATCCAGCGCGAGCACAAAAATTGAATAAGTTTATTGTCGACGATTACTTTTCTAAATTGCGGAATACCCTTGAGGAGCTGAACATCTTGAACAAACCACAAAACATCTTCAACATGGATGAGAAGGGTTGCGGCCTTACTATCCACCACCAACAAAGTGTCTTAGCCCAAAGAGGACAAAAGCGTGTCCATATGGTGGCGCCGGAGCACGCGCAAAATGTTACAATTGTAGGATGCTGCAATGCCGCTGGGAATTCAATTCCACCGATGATTATATTCAAAGGCAAACGTATTAAAGAGGAATTTCAGGATAATTTGCCCTTTGGTACACTAGTGAAAATTGTACATCACACTGTTCTGTTTACCTTCGAACACAACGCATGAGTTACCACCCCTTGATAAGGAGGTGTACCGATCTTTTGAGGCGCACTGGGATCAAGAGTTGTTAAAATATTGGGATCTCCATTCTATTGGGATCGTCAATAAAAGCTGCTTTAACATTATATTCTCAAGAGTGTGGCCTGTGTGAAAACATCCTTAGTGGTTTTAGAGCAACTGGTTTATTTCTCCTGGATCCTTCAGCAATTCCTGAAGCTGCATATGCTCCATCAATGGTAATAGGCCACAAGAAGATAATGAAATGGACTACGACCAAAGAGTTGATGAGGATGAAGGATCTTGTCGCTAGCATTTCTGGCTAGGAGATTTAGAGAGACAACGACGTTCGAACCGGTCACCACGCCAATATGTAATCCATCAATCACTGGTTCATCAACCGCTGATTCATTAACAACTGACACACGGCTGAATCCACAAAAGATAAATCATTTAATGAACTGTTACCAACTCCTGTAGAGCAAAAGGATATCCGCAGAAAGGCATTGAATTACAAGGCTCAAATAGTGACCAAACAATTTGTTAATTTAGAAAAAACGCATAATGCGAAAACAAATCAGAGGCTCTCCAAACAAACCAAGAAGAAGAGTGGAGAGCCCTGGTTTTGTCCCGCTTGCGGTAAAGATGAAAAATTGGACATGCGCATCTGCATAATATACTTGAGGTATTTCCACTTTGTGTAGGCATGGACGGAATGGATGACGACGATTTTCAGTGCCTCGACTGTTATAACGATCTATACATATACTTAGATTGTGGCCATATTTTTTTGTATTGACTATTTTTGTTGTGTTTATAAGGAATGCATTTTAAGTTTATAAACGGTAAACACTACACTTCAATGTTGTCCACTATGATTAAGCAATCCTCTCTGTTCACCAAGTAAGTGTAGGAAATGATGACATAATATTTTAGGTGGGCCATATTTACCACCACTACCTTAGGACTTTCTTTAGGTGCTTTTCAGATTGTTTTCGGGCTGTTGTGGAAATTGCGTCTCATTGGCATTATTTGAGGTAAGTACCAAATAGTTAAACTTTCAGTAAAAAATAATTGATTTCATGATTTGTCATGTAAATCGATCCCTATTAACGAACAAATTGTCAAAATAGCTGACGAAAAAAATGTCATAATAAGTAAAAAAAAAAAAAAACACTTCCGGTTCGTCTTCGGTAGAGTAAGGACGCGTTCGAGGTCGGCTCTTTTTCGTCAATGGCACAGGCCGTTGGGCGACACGTGGCGAACGATTAGTGACCGTTTTTCTCTCCGAGGAAGAACCGGGAGTCCTAGCCAGCGTCGTCTGTGCCTTTCAGCGTATATGTGTTTGTCTTTAGCCAGAAGAAATACCCAGTGTGGGAGTTCTCTGTGCCGTGTGTAAAAGTCGGTGGTCGTGACAGGGTCCAGAGCCCGACAACGTCGTGGTCGCCCCCAAATATAAGGCACTTCAAACCGGAATAACGTGTACCGTAAGCAGAAGGGTAGCTCTGTCTCTGCCTAAGCGCCGGACGAAGGGCTGTTCTGGCAAATTGCCTCGTAGCAGTGCCAACCGCACCCTTCTTTGAAGGGTGTTACAACTCAACTCAACTCATAATAAGTAAAAAAATTCACATTTTATGATAACTCTAAAGAAAATCAACTGATGGCTTTACGTTATCAACACCTGAAAAACAATCCAGCAATAAATGTATTCCCAATTTTGATGAGACTCCCATTTTAAGTAATATATCAATTCCTATTGAACAACAAATTATCAAAGTAGCTGCCGAAAAAAAATTATACAATAATAAATCAAAAAATGTACAGTTCATCCTATGATAACTGTAAATCAAATCCAGAAAACAGTAACTCAACTCATGACTTTATCTTACCAACACCTGAAAAATAACATTTTCCACATATTTTACTAGAAGAATTTGACAGTCTACAAACAGTAATCCTACAAAACGTCTGCCGTTGGCAACTAAAAACGATAACTTATTGCCATCGTCCCAATATAAAGACTGCATTAATTATGAAGGAGTAACATTTTTAAATGAACAATTTTACAATCTTATTTTTAAAACCAACAATATCAATTCAGAATATAGCAGTTCTTTTCTCAGGAAGCTAATTAAAAAATAAGTAAATAACACCTGCATAATTAATTCTAATTTTTTTAATTACTGAAAAAAAAATTTTTTTAAATTGTATGCAAAATGTAAGCAATTTAGGGATGTAAGAACTTTATTATCCCCTTAAAAATAGAGGAAATTATAATGTATAGTTCTTCTAAAGATTACTGCCACAATCAAAAGTTGACATTATAAGGTGTTGAGAGAAAAATACCACATGCACAAATAAGAACAAGAAAACCATCCCAATTTAAAACTGCAATTTTAAGAGCAAAGAGAAACCTCATTCAATCGGGAAATCTTCAACAAGTAAAGTCAGACTCTACAATAAAAAACTCAAATCACAATCGATGTCATTATAGATAGAAATAAAGATGACATATTAGATATAATGGTAATGCAAAGGGAACATCCCGAGTATATACGGGAAGTAGCCAGTTCGTTTAATGTAAAAATGTTTAGTATAGAATTTTTCTCTTTGAAAAATCAAAATTTTGATTCAGGAACCTTACTAAAGCAGCATTAAATCCCGTTACGGAGTGAGTTCCAGGCACTAACAAACAAATAACCAAAGATAAGGCAAAGGTAAGGCCTGAAACTTACAATAAAATTGGGTCGGCTGGAAAATCCCACTAAAAGTAATCAACTCAAACTTCCATCCGACCACACTGCTTTAAACGGTGAACCGACGTAGAGTGACTTCCTTGACACTTCCCGGACGCAAAGGAGCTTCCCCTAAAATTCCCACCACAAAAATTACGACTGAGCAATAGAGGTTCAACCACACGTCACGTGGGCATGACCTGTCATATCCAATAATGTATCCAAAGCGATTTTGATAAGAAAAGCCCAGAACTTCGATGTACCAAAGCATATCTTAATTAATTACTCGACCCAGTTAGAAGGAAATATCCATTTGACCAGCCATTCATTAAAGAAACATGCAAAAGTAAATCCCAATAATTTTCTTGATGTCAAAAAAAAGATCCCAAACGGCAACCCACGTTCCGGAATTGGTACGCTTCGTACACATCAAATCGCTACAGAAAACTGCTCCAAAGATAGCCAATATCGGTTTTGAAATTCCGGGAGAAGGCAACTGCAATTCACTCTCAACATTTCATCGACCGGGCGGTAGAGGTCACCACAAATAGAAATGATTTCGTCTGGATCGATAATTTGATTTCTGCACATTATTCAAAATTCAAATTCAAATCATTTTATTTCCATAAGACAATAATAATAAATTGTTTCGGAATAGTCAAAAATTTCTAAAACTAACCTAAGACTAAAATTAAAAATGTATATAAACACAAAACCCTAAATTATTATATTTAAATATTCATCAACCCGATAAAAGCATTTAGTAATTAAAAACTGTTTTAATTGGAATTTAAACTGGTTAATAGTAGTACACTTCTTAATATGGTTTGGAAGAATATTAAAGAGTAGTGGGCCCATATTATTAGGTGATCGGAATGCTACCTTAGACTTGCAAATATTTGTGTGTAAATTATTGTAACTCCTAGTATTAAATCTATGTATATCACAGTTTTGTTTAAATTTGTCATTATTTTTAAAAACATACAAACACAATTCAAATATAAATAACGATGCAATAGTTAAAATTTTAAATTTAATAAAAAAATCTTTGCAACTTTCGGCAGGGGGAATCCCCGCTAAAGAACGAATGCATCTTTTCTGAGCTACAAAGACATCATTAGAGACTGTTGACCAACCCCAGAAACAGACACCATATCTCAACCTGGAATCGACATTAGCGAAATAAACTTGTATTAGTTGTTCAGCTGTTAAAACCGATTTCAATTGTCGCAGCACAAAGCTCTGAGAATTTATTTTGGGTATAAGATATTGACAGTGGGATTTCCAATTAAGGTTTGAATCGATATAGAGTCCCAGGAATTTAGTGTTTTCAGTGAAGCCAAGCCTACTGTTATCCAATGAAACATTCAACTCCCTCACAGACTTCCGCGGATGATGAAATCGAATAAGGGTTGTTTTAGAGGGATTTAAGTAGAGTGAGTGCCGAGAAAACCATGAGTTGATACTAGTGATAAGCTCATTACAATCACTTTCTACTAAGACTTCCGATTTATTTGAGGTTATAGCAGAAACATCATCAGCAAAAGCCGTAAATAGGGACCTTGGATCTATATTGTCAAATTGATTAACAAACAACAAAAAGAATACCGGACCCAAAACGGATCCTTGGGGTACGCCAGTGTGATTTTCCAAAGTATTTGATGTAAAATTTCTTATATTGTTGCGAGAGTCCGTATGATGAACAGAAACGTATTGCCTTCTATCAACTAAAAAAGACTTGGACCACTCGAAGGATCGACCAACAAAGCCATATTTTTTAATGGTTATTAAGAATTTATGGTGATCAACGCAATCAAATGCCCTACTGAGATCACAAAAGATCCCAGCAGGACACTCGTCCGCATCGATAAGCTCAACAATTCTCTCATAAAACGAGTGTATCGCTGACATTGTACTCTTACCATCCCTGAACCCATGTTGGTTGTCAGACAAAATTTTATTATTTTTAAGATGTAAAGTAATCTATTTAAAAATGCGTATTCAAAAATTTTTGATAAACAGATGGAATAGTAATTGGCCTATAGTTTTGAATATTAAGTTGATCACCTCTTTTTAAAATTGGGATGATCTTACCAAGTTTTAGTCTAGCAGGAAACTCTCCGCAACAGAACGAAAGGTTTACCATATGTGTTAATGGCTTAATTATGAAGCTTAACACATCTTTTATAAGGAAATTTGGAATTTCGTCGAATCCACAAGACTTGGTGTTTTTCAATTTTTTTAAAAGGAGTTCACCCAGTTCATGTTCTGTATAAGGACAGAGGGTAAAATTATTATTTATGTTAAATGAAAAATCAGGTATACTATCGGAAATCTTAATTTTGTTTAATATTTCAAAAGGAGCATTTTGAAAAAAGTCATTAAACATTTTGGCCAGTAACTCAGGGTCAAAAATCTTATTGTTTTGGTCACTACGCAGAACTATGTTTTTCTTTGAACAGTTTTTGTTAGTCATTTCGTTTATAACATGCCAGCATGATTTTGTGGTATTTTCAGAAAGGGAAATTTTATTTTGATAAAATGTTTTTTTGGTTTTACTAACTAATTTACTATGAACCTTCTTTGACTCTTTGTAATGTCATTTTAACTCTGGATTAATTTAGAAAAATAATAAAGATCTTTTAGGTCATTACTTGATTTTATAACACTTTGTGATAACCAACCTTTAGAGCTATTTTGTTTGCATGACTTATATAAAGGAAAATATTTGTTGAAATAATATTGCATAGTATTAAAAAAACTGTCAAAGGATTCAGAAAATGTTACGTCCCAATATACTGACTGCCACGTCTCCTCAAGTAAAGAATTTTTAAAATTGTCAATTGCGTCTTTATGAAAATCTCTTTTCCAAAGATAGATTTTTTTGGATTCTCCAGAACAAACCTCAAAATCGGCCAGAATCGTTCTATGATCCGATATTGTGTTATCATAGACACAAGAAGCTAACTGAACAACATTAGTAAAAATGTGATCTATACTACTCGCTGATGTGTCTGTTACTCGGGTCAGCCAACCCCCCTTATGGTATAAACCAAAAGAAGAAAATATATTGGACAACTTTACAAAATTTATACATTTAGTATTAAAACAATTAAAATTAAAATCGCCACATACAATAAAAATATAATTAGGATCAGAAATTGAATATAAAATCTCTTCAACTTTTTCTAGAAATAAACTCACATTCCCATCAGGTGAACGATAACAATTTAGTACAATTATTTTACTTTTAGAGATTGTACAGGATATCGCACAGACTTCAATATCCCGTTCAAAGCAATATTTCTGAAGATCAATCGGTTTGTATGTTACGTCATTACGTGTATAGATTGCAACTCCACCTCTCTTAAGATTAGATCTACTATAAGAAGTAGCCAATGTAAACCCCTCAATTTGAAAACTAGATATGCATAAATCACATGTCCATGTCTCATTAAAACAATAAAACATCATATTA
>MU184403.1:29635-52896 GCA_016904865.1 Pissodes strobi | reverse complement strand
GTTAAATAGAGATCCTACCTCAACTTTCCAACAAAAAGCTAATAAAATTGTAACAAAATTGAAAAATAAAAATGTGCTAACACAGGAACAAAGTAAGCAACTTACCATTTACAATCAAACTTCACCTAAATTTTATGGCTTACCTAAAATCCATAAATCAACTTTATCATTGAGACCAATAATCTCATCAATCAATGCACCAAATAGTAAGTTGGCACAATTTGTTACAGATATACTAAAATAAGCTTATAACAAAAATAATGACTATTATACATTAGATAGCTTTACATTTGCAAATATTATCAATAACAAGCAACTACCACCTGATTATTTAATAATTAGCCTGGACGTAGTATCTTTATACAGTAACATACCATATCAGTTAATAAAAACCAGTATTATGAAACATTGGGAAAGGATAGCTGAATGCAGCAATCTCTCACAAAATGAGTTTCTAGAAATTATTAAATTCGTTTTCGATTCAACTTACTGCAGGTTCGATGGAAGGTACTATAAACAAATTCTTGGCACTCCAATGGGAGCCACACTCTCACCCATAGCCTCCCAATATGTGATGGATGACCTATTAGAGGAATCCATCCCTAAATTGGGTTTCAACCTACCATTTCTAAAAAAATTTGTTGATGACATAATTACCTCGGTGCCAAAAAACAGCACAGAAGATATACTTAGAATCTTCAATAGCTACAATAACCACATCCAATTTACTATGGAATGTGAACAAAACAATAGTGTTCCATTTTTGGACACTAGGCTAATTAGAACCGAGAATAACATCATTATAACAGATTGGTACACGAAGCCCACGTACTCTGGAAGATATATAAACTTCCATTCTTATCATACTCAGAAAATGAAGATAAATCTAGTAATGGGACTTGGTAACAGAATCAGGAAAATCTGCCATCGGGCACGCATTGAGGAGAATCTTAAAAAGCTCTATCTTATTTTAAAGAATAACTCTTATCCTGAATGGTTTCTAAAAAAATTTCTATTCAATTCCATCAATAATCAAAATTTTCATGTACAACTTGAGGAAAATGATACTGAAATTAATGTGCAGTCACCATCTCATCAAGAGAACAATAATGATCAGTACAATGCAGCTATCTCCCCTGACATCTCAGCATTTCTAACAGCAAATCAACAAAAATATTATTTCTCCATACCTTACATTAAAGAACTTACACATAAAATTGAAAAAATACTCACCCAACAAATTAATGTTAAAATCTGTGGTAAACATATTATGAAAATAGGTAATACTTTTTCCAGGCTAAAAGACTCTGATGCAGCTCTGAAAAGAGCAGGAGTAGTATATAAAATTAAATGTATAGATTGTAATAAAAATTATATAGGAAGTGACTCCAGATTAAATAAAAGAACTAGTGCCTTATCTGAACATGTAATTGAAACTAACCATGACATAGATTATACAAATGTAGAAGTACTTGGTACTGAGAGTAACTCCACAAAAAGACAGTTCCTGGAAATGGTGGAAATCCATCTAGACAATAACAGCATTAATAAAAGAAAAGATGTGGATAATCTCAGTATAATTTACTCCTACATACTAACTTGTGTATATAATAATCATAATGCTGAGAACAGTGAAGTGAATACCTCAAATAATATATATTTCAGTTAAGCATCTTGTATAAAACCAGCACAATTCTCTGAAGAAAGTCACCTTTTCTCTGCGTTAAATAGTGTTATATTAATAAACAATGATTAAGATTATATAAAAATGGGTACCAAACAACATAACATCAGCCTACCTGCAAGCAGCAGGATTCAAATCTTCCGCCAAATTAAGAGTCAATCTACCGCCAAATGAAGAACAGAGGGCGCCACACACACCGGTGGCAAAAACCTTTAAATTTAAAAAAACGATGAATGTTCTTTGTCCGTATCCATTTAGTAGGTGAAAAATCTCGGCCATATATAAAGCATATTAACTGCTAGTCGTTATAATTTAGAAATTAAAAATGTAGATATTAATACTATGGCTTGGCTCACGTAGCGATATTTGTTCCTGTTTTTTCATGTTGCCGTTTAATTTAACCATTGTAAACTCACTTTGCACGTAAGTATCATAATGATATATCTGTAATTAAATTTGATAAAACCTAGTTATGTAACTATAACTTCTAGAAGTGTAACACATTCTGTTCTGTAATTGTAGCCTTGAAAAAGGAAACAATAAATTTCCGAACTTTGAAGTTGCAATTAACTTGCTAAAAGAAAGATATGAGAATAAATTATCAGTGATTAATGCTCATTTCATTTCGTTATTAGAACTAGGCTCTGTTGTCAAATGTACTGGTCCTAATTTAAGACAATTTGTAACTGATTTAAAGAAAAATCTTGATTTAATTAACAACCTTAATAACTCTTACGAAGAACTCTGGGAATTTCTCTTAATTTATTTATTTGAGAAAAAAATTAGATTTTGGCACTCGTAAAGCATTTGAAACAGAACGAGATATAAACATGTTGCTAAATCTCACTCAATTTCTTGATTTCTTACAGAAAAGGAAAACTTGTCTTTTGTAGAAAGTAATCAGAAAAATCCTACAAAAGGAGTCTCGTTGCATGTAAAGCAATAAAACAAATCAGTTCTGTGCAGTTTTTGCAATCAAAATTCTTATAAAATATACACTTGTGACAAATTTAAAAAGTTAAACTTGTTTGATAAGCAGAAAGTTGTAGAAAGTAAAAAACTTTGCTTTAATTGTCTCGGTACTAGTCACTCGAGAAGTAAATGTTCCTCTACCCGAAGATGTTCCTTGTGTGCTCAGAAACATCATACTATTTTGCATAATTCTCAAGTACGCACACCTCAATATGGTTTTAATGGGCCATAGTTCTCCCTCTTTTCAAGATAATGGTTTTGATAATCAAAACTCAGCAGCCCACGGTACTCAAATTAATCAGCCTATAAATAGGCACTCTCTCGACAGAAGTCGGTCATGTCTCTTTCAAGAGCATGATACCCTGCCTCCTCAAAATAGAGAACCCCCTCTAATATTTCAAGATAGGTATTTCTCTCAGATATCTCAGAATAGAGACCCCCTCAGATGCCTCTGAATAGAGCTCCCCCTCAGATATCTCAAAATAGAGATCCCACTCAGATGCCTCAAATTAGAGCTCCCCCTTTGATACCTCAGAATAGAGGCCCTCGTTTTAATGCAAGTGCAGAAAGTCAGTCACCAGATACACATTCATTAAAATCATCCACTCTCTCGAATAATAATTCTCATGTGTTGCTAGCTACAGCCCGTGTAACTTTGTTTGCAGCTAATGGACGTCCTGTCCAAGTAAAAGTTCTCTTAGATTCCGCAAGTCAAAACTCTTTTTCTTGATTTCTTACCAATCAGCTCGTAGAGAAGTAAAACTACGTTCCCTATAGCAAATCACTTCATATAAGTGGAATTTCTCAAGCTAGTATGAAGTCGAATAAGATGGTTGATGTGAGGCTATACTCTAATGTGTATAATAACAGAAGTTGAAGTTGACTTGTGCTGTACTCGACAATATAACTTGCAAACGGGAAATACATCAGAAAGCCGTATAAATCTTAGGCTTTAGCGCTTTTACATGACATATATTACATAAAACTAACTTTTATAGCTCTTGAAGTTAGCGAAATAAACTTATTAGATATGACTTAGAATATAAGGAAGACTCGGACCAGGCGCGTAGATAGGCTTACATCTTAGAAGGGGTACTCACAGGCAAAATCGCCGCCGGCCGCCCGCCGCCGCGCCGCCGGGCGAAAACTTTTGGAAGTAAATAAAATGAGGTAGGCGAAACTTAAATTTTTTTATTATTAAAAAAAAAATTATTCTGGAGTTTTCTAAGCTAACCCGAACTAAGTCAACTTAGAAATTATTGGTCAGCAAAATTAAAAATATAAAAATCTAGAAAAACATAACTTAAAACACATTTTTTCATTAAAAAAATATAGGTAGTAAAAGCGTTAACGCAAACAAAAAAATATACCTTTTATATCAGTCAATTTAACTACTATAATAATAAATATAGACTAAAAATACTATACATAGTAATGTAATCAACCTAATATTCTATAATATCTTAAAATTAAAAAATATTGCAGCTGTAAGCGATAAAAGAACTGCAAAACAAAATCAAGTTTTCTTATACGTTGCTTGGAAAACATCAATAACAGCATCAATATTTATTTCAATATCTTTGTGTATGTTAATAGAGTTAAACCAACTGATCTTTCCTGACCCATCGTAGAACTTAACCAGGATTTAAGCCGCTTAAGTGTAGAAAATGACCGTTCAGCACTTGCAACACTTACCGGCATGACAGAAATTATCTGAAGCAGTGTATATATGTTGGGAAATATTACCGCATTACAGAGCTGTATGGTATCTAATGCCGTTTCTGGCAAAACATTTGTTTAATTTTTTGTTTATTTCCATTTCTTTATCCATAAGTATATTTCCGATCGCAACAAATCTGTCAAAAATTCTGCGGCATCATTTTTAAATTTACTAAGATATTGGGAAACCTTACTTACTAAAGGCGCTAAGTCGCTATCGCTTTGGCTTAAAACATTAATCGGTATCAAACTATTGATATCCAAAATTTCGAAAAGCTCAGAATTAAACCGGAACTCAAGATCTTGAAAAATGTTTTCTAGAAGAGGTATAAAAATTGACCCTCTAAAATATTCTTCAGGGTTTTTGGTTGAAATATTACTGCGATGCATCTGCCTAGCATTTATTCTTGGCAGCAATATTGGAATATCTAGGTTTTGATGTACTTTTATGACTTCTTCAAAAATCCCTTTAAAAACATTTTCAGCCTCGTCTCTTTTTTTTAATACCAATAATATATCATTTACTAAAGATTGACTAGCAATTTTGTCCAGACTCTTAGTTTAGCAAAATTTTACTTAAGCCCACCTTTATATTTAAGACATGCGACAAGCAGTGAAGAGAAACTAAAAAATTTGTTTTCAGCATTGCGTCCATTAATATTTGAGCTTTTGAAGATAACTTAGATTCTTTCCACTGCGTTATTAGTTGCAAAGTTTCTATAATGGACTCAAAAGAAACTTTGAATTTAAGGACAGCCGTATGACGTTCTGTCCATCGAGTTTCGCATAAGCTTTCCAAAACAGTGGGGTTTATAGATTTAAAAACATTATGGCGTTTGGATGACGGGTTAAAAAAGCAATGGTTTCTTTTATGGTGCCTACGGCGCGGCGTTACGAATATCCTGGACATTGCTAGATTTTGGGTGAATGGCTATAACAAGGAAATTTGCAAGCATTTTTTAAGGGTTTTTGAATTTCCGCAACTGCCTCCTTTTGATCAGATAGCATAACACTGCCCGTATCTGTACCAATCCCAACGCAGTTCTCACATGGCAATCCAATTTTATTTAAAAATGAAACAACTGTTTTTCCAAGAATTTCACCAGTCAAAATCGGCTCTTTAGTAAAATCATCATAATTCGTTTTATGGCAATCGATAAATCCTAGAAAGTGCTCGGGAAGAATATTTTCACGATCTAGATATCTCACTAAAATTGACATTTGTGATACTTTACTTATGTCGGTTGTTTCATCAAATATAACACTATAAAACTTATTGACTAAAATTTTCGAAAGAATTACATTTAAGATTTCGTCCCCACAACAATTAATAAACTCGTTTTGTACACTAGGACTTTATAGTCCTACGGCCCGCGTACATTTATGCAACGATTTAAGGAAGTTTCGTTATAATGTTACACCCAAGGATTTATTAAATCTTTGGTTACACCTATGGTGCGCCCGGGAGAAACAGAACGCAGGCACGTCGTTGTGGTCGTACATGAATGAAATGTTTGACGCAGTTCGACCGCCATCTTCATTCTTTCCCTTATCTCCTCTTCACGTTTATATTTCTAATGTTGGCATGTAAACATTAATTTGATAATTTATGAATGACCTACTCTGTCTATTGTTTTTATATGTCTTTGTTTTGAACAAGCGCTTGGCAATGAGCAATGAATGAGTAACTTTTCCGTGCTGAGTATAGATTTTGTTACATTTTTCTCTAAGAGGGTCCACAGTGTTTTTAACAAAAGTTTTATGATTTTTTCTTTGTCGTTCGAATCTGTCAAAAAATAAATTAATGGCATTCGAAAACGGGCAGAATAGTTATTTATGTACCAAGGGTATTAAGTAGATGTTTACGTCCTGAGGGCGACAATGTTACAAACCCGTGGGCCTCTGGCCAGAGGGTTTATAAGTCGCCCGAGGGCATACACATCTATTAATACCCTTGGTGCATACACACTTTTATGTCATACTACTGCGTTGTTGCATTCACACTATGTAAATATTTAAAAAAATACGAATTCAATTCAATTATTTGGGTCCATAAAGTGTACTTTATGCCCGCCCGGGCCATAAAGTAGACTTTATGCCCGCACGGGCATAAAGTAATCCATTATGTAAATGGTATCTAAGGCATAAAAACACAATAATGTACTGGTATGACATAAATGTGTTTATCTATATTATAGTATACTTGATATAACATAAACCATTGGCATTCGAAAACTGGCAGAAATGTGTCCAGCTATATTATAGTTTGGCGGGTTGCTGTCGTATGATGCTGACAACAATCGCCTTTTTCTATCACTGGAGGGTGAGCGTAAATAAAACTACCGTGACTATATGCGAACAGAAAACAAACTATAAATCTGTCGTTATACTTAGATCTAAAAGAATTACACTAGGATGTTTTTAGAAATGAATGCCTGACTGAGCGAGCGGGCTCAAAAGATATGCCTGTATGATCTGTCTAGATGAACTAACTCTCTCAGTCGAATCTTGTCCCTTCGTCGGCTCGTTTTTCCCTCTCTTCATCCGGATCTCTTTGCCGTTTTGTTCGAGGTACCTTCGGAGCTACCTATACTTGGGTTTTTCCTGATTGGATTTTATGATGGAAAAGTTTGAATATATTTTACCATTACGAGGGTCGAGGTTTATGAGCTTCAGGCTAGCCGATATGAGATTACTATTTTACAAGGAGGGTTTTCTAGGGCTAATGCGTATTTACAATGTCGGCGTTATTGAGGGAAAAACCTAAAAATCTAATATAATAAAAACTACTTAAGGCGAAATCTATACAGGGTGATATGTACAAAAATGGTGCATACAGACTAATTTCTAATGTTATATACAAGGCAAGTTTGGGAGACGTAAAGCCGCCACAATAGTATACTTGATATAACATACTCTATACTAAATTTAACAGTTTTCGAAATATTGTCTTTTGAAAATTGACGTTATACACACTATGACAGGCTGTAGAATCTAAATGGTTTAGCTTAGAGCGAAACGGTTTGCACATTTTTTTATCGTCTGACGTCAACTTCCTGTTTAGCCGGCATTTATAAATAATTATAAACCGATAAAAAATCATCAATACACATAAATACCATAAATACTAGATCAATTTTTTATAAACTATAAACATTTTTACATTACGTCAATTCAGTATAGAAATATACTATTAGAGAGACATATTATTATCATGTTTCGCTTTTTCTTACCAGAGCAATTGGATTTACGGAGATCACTGGATCCTTCAGACTCCCGTTACTTGTTCTAGAATTAAACCACCATCTTTTCAAATGATAGAAAGATACGGTATCATTATTTGCGTTCCAGGTTATGTTGACCTTTTCCTTAGATTCATCAAACATATAAGGACCCAGTTCTTGGAAAAACGGTTTAACCGAACTACAACAAAATGCTTCGATTTAATTGCTTCTAATTTAACGATTGTATATTATGCAATGAACATTTAATGATAGTTTGTTATTAAGACATGAGTGCCTACGGTTCAGGTCTTAATGAATGCGAGTGTCTATAAATAGCCATTAAATGTGGGTTGCATACACTAAGTAAGTAGTAACTATGACCTGTCAAATTGATAAATTTTAAATGGCATGGCCATGGCAATTTTTCATATTGACCCAGTATTGCTGTAATGCAACATTTTAATTGGTTATAAATTCTTAATGAAAAATCTAAATATCATTCAAATTTTGTTTATAAATGCCTAATAAATCAATTAAAGCGTAGAAGGAGAAAAGCAAGTTTTGATGCTTGATTTAATACATTAATAATATTAAAGGACACCGTACCAAAAGTATGGAAAAAGTGCGGGGTCAAATAAATTTATTTTCTGTATTTACGAGTTATCATTTCTTAAAAGCAAAGGCAAGTTTTGGATGGCTCTCTTGACTGCATCTCGCCATTTATCTCGATTCGATGACATGTGAACCGCTTGTGGGATAGTAGCATCTAATAATTTTTTGGTAACATCCACCCATCGATTTGGTGATCGGCCACGCCTTCTGTTTCCTCCAGGTTTTCCCTGTACAATAAGCCGCTCCATATGCTCACTCCGACTGATGTGTCCGAGAAATGTAAGAATTCGAGAGTACACGATACTGGACAAATGTTTTGACGGACGTATTTCTTGTAGAACCGAAGCATTTGTTCTATGTGCGGTCCAGGGCACTCTCAACATTCAACGCCACGCCCACATCTCAAATGCATCAATCCGACGACGATCTACTTCTCTGACGGTCCATGATTCTGAAGCATATAGAAAGATCGAAAAGACCAAGGTACTCACTAGATTGATTTTAGTTTGTTTTGCGATATTCCGATCTTTCCATACTTTATTTAACTGTGTCATTGCTGACCTAGCAAGCTGAATACGCCGTCTTATTTCGCCATCACATCCCCCCGGTATTTTCTATTAGGGCTCCAAGATAGACGAAACTGTTGACAACTTCACAATGTCCAATAGTCCGAGTTTCAGGGTAATTGTTATGTTCTCTATCAATGATCATAATTTTGGTTTTATTATAATTTATGTTTAGGCCGAAAAGAGCACTGGCATCTTCAAGTCTCCTCGGGAGTTTCAGAATTTCTCTCTGGGAGGCAGCTATCAAGGTCGTATCATCGGCAAACCTTAAGTTTGACAATTTTGAGCCACCAATATTTACTCCACCGTGCCAGTCCTCTAGAACCTGTCTCATAATAAATTCACTATAGATATTAAAAAGAACCGGCGAGAGAACACAGCCCTGTCTCACACCCTTGCATGTGGCACCCTCATCAGACAAGCATTTATCAACCCTAACCCGTGCAGTATTGTTATCATATAATTGATACACTAGATGGTCTGGGACACCCATTGACAACAAAATAGACCAGAGCATTTCCCATTTTACGTTTTCAAAGGCTTTGCTATAATTGACAAAACATAAATACGTGGGAGTATAGAACTCTCTCGACTTCTCAATGATTTGTCTAATATTCAGAATTTACTCCCTAGTGCCTCTTCCCCTTGTGAATCCAGCTTGTTCAGGGGATATCTGCCATAGAAGATAGTGGTCCAAGCGGGTTTGAAGAATATACAGGAAAACTTTGCTGGTATGAGATATCAAGGCAAGTAATCTATAGTTATCACAGTTATTGGTGTCACCTTTTTTATGAAGTGGAACAAAGACTGATGTTCTCCTGTCATCTGGCCATAAACCAGTCTTCCATATTCCCTGACATAATTGATGTATTATTCTGAAGCCTTCCTGTCCCATATACCTTAGTGCCTCGGCTGTTATAGCATCAATTCCAGGAGATTTATTAAATTTTAGCTTATTTATGGCAGCTTGAAACTCCGAGAGCAGAATATCTGGTTCAAATTGGGTGATGTTGTTTTCACGATTCTTAAGATAGCCATTGTCAGCATACAGATCCATACAATACCGATGCCAGACCAAAACCATCTGATCAGATCAGCAGCCAAGCTTCCCTCACTGCCTAACTGTCCAATTTTTTGGTTTAAACTTTCGGGTAAGAAGTTTGATGAAACAAGTCTCTCGTAGTATTAGAGTTGAAATGAGATTGTATTTCTCTACATATTTCGTGGATGTAATTGTTTTTGTCCCTTCGGCACAACCTTTGAATTTGCCTTGTATACTGTATACTCATTATATTTAGTTATTTTGTCTTCTGCATGTAGATTCGAAGCTTTCAATGATCTTCGTTGTTCTATCACATGAAGGGTTTGTGGGTCCATCCATGATTGTTTTGGAATAGAGTTTCGTCCACTTTGAGATTGAGTGATAGCATCTGTAATACATCTTCTGAATGATTGCCACGCTATATCTGGATTTATGGGAGCTGGATTCAGTAGTACCGCATCATCTGCTATATTTTGTCTAACCTGGTTCCGGTAGTATGCTGTATCAGTGATCTTGGGTAGTGTTTTATGTATGGTTCTCGGACATTTTCTAAAAGATTGTTGAAATATGCACATAAGGAGTTGGTGGTCGGAGCCGCAATCTGAGCCTGGTAACGTCTTACACAACCTTATGGATGATCTCCAACGATTTTTGATCATAATATAATCAATCTGGTTACAATATTTACTATCTGGTGATATCCAAGTATAATGACGACGAGGGTTTTGTGAAAACATGGTGTTACTTACTTAATCCATTCTCTAAACAAAACTAAATTAAACGCTCTCCTCTAGAATTACGTTCACCAACTCCAAATCTGCCCACTGTTTGCCTTATATGATCATCCAGCTCTGTGTCCCCAACCTTGGAGTTGAAATCGCCCTATTCGGAATGGCTCGCAAAACATCCTCCAGATTCCCATAGAATGTTTCTACAACATCATCTGATGCGGCACATGTATGGGCATAGACCTGTACTAAATAACCTATTGTAGGCCTAGCATTCAATCGAAGTGTTATTATTCGATCATTGATCGTATTACACCCCCGTATAGTGTTCGAAAATTCTTTAGCTACCCAGAAACCAATGTTACCCGAATAACATACAAAGTTTCCTTCACAAGGATCTCTCAACAATTTCCAACTTGCCCCGCTTGGGATGAAAACTTCTTATAAATAATGATTGTTGATGGCTTTGTTTAGAAAAATAATAAAAATAATTCGAATATATGATTTACTAGAATTAGATGTTACGCTAGAAGGGGGTCACTTTTAATAATAAGTCATATAAACTAATTTATTTAGTAGTCCGTTTGTTTTGTTACTTTGGGTAAATTTTGATTTGTGACAGGCGGGGTTGGTTAAGCGCGTAGCGCGCTTGTCTCAATGCGCTTGTTTGGCTAATTAAAGTTAGTTTCGATTATTTTTGCTTAATCTGGAATACGGAAGGCAAGCGCGCGTAGTTTACTTTGGTTAATTAAGGTTGGTGTAACGGGCTACGATTACATACGATGACCTATAAGAAATTAATTTTTCTGGGCGAAATGGCGAAGGATCTAAATAAAAAAAAACTGACATAAGACGACCATAGATTGACATATTTCTGGAGGGAAAATAATCAAACATCATATTATTTATTAAAATAGACTACAAAAATTATATAAACACCACAATAGTACTAGTATTGGAAAAGCATGGAACCCAATCCATTAAACTAGGTATTCTAAAGCAAATATTTCATATTTATGTCTTTATATATCAAATGAACAGGCCTTCTTGTGAATGGTTAACTTTACACACACGATATATCGTTCCAGCTGGAACCACATAGCTTCGTTGTATATTGGTATTTTTCCCTGGATTTTGTCTTATTATGCTGCCTTTCTAAATGGGGAAAGAAACCCTTCTTCTAATCATTTTGCTTATTTTCATTGGTTCGGTTCTGTGATGCAGCTTGACGTCCACCCTCTGGTTTCAACTAATTATGGCTTTTAATTGCTGATTCGAGGTATTTTGGGCATCGGGAATGCATTTCAGCCTTTCTTGGAGGGTTGTGTCTAGCAGAAAACAATAGTGATAGATTGTTTACAGATTAGTTGGAATGTAGTGCGATTGTATTGTGAGATTATTTAGGGTTATCTAGCACTGAAATTAGAACTTACTTTTTGTACATTTGTTGGTCATTCTGTGGTAATTTTCTCATTGATTTATACTTGATAATATATTGTTTTGCTTTGGTGATTACGGAATATTTTCATTTTGGGAATGAAACATTGACTTCGGATTTGGACCATACTCATAGACGATCGGTGGAAGTCGCATCGGATCCGTCCGTCGATATCGACTTGAGAACCACTCTAATTCGCGTTGCTTTTACCGTAGGATTTAGCTATCATACGCTTGAATTTGTTGATTATATTGGATGGTATCAATGTTTAGCACTCTAGGCTTGCATATTGACGCAGTATTCCACTGATTATCGATTATTAAAGTTCGATAATATTTCAGCTCGGAGTAGATTCTACCCTACGCCAAGGAAATTGTTCTATGTTTCATATAGTCTGTGGGGATAATTTTGGCGGTATAAGTGACAGCTTTCTGGACAAGCGCGTGGTCTTCACGGTTGCCAAGTTAATGCCTTATTTGGCATAATGCTATTAGTGGCGTGTGTTGACTGTAATTTTGGACTGCTGCATAACGCGTGGGTTATGTATTCCCGCTAAGCATTTGAAAAGTAAGTTCTAAAAGATTCAAATCATTTCGATAGTGAGTTACTTTATTACTTTATCGCTTTGATTTGGCGAATCCGGTAGTATGACATCATAACTTTCTAGTACTTTGTCACAAATAGAAACGCAGTTGGCAACATAGCATGCTGGGCCTGCGCGATGATGATTCTGCTAGCCTCGTCATTTTCGGAGCAAGCCAATTTAGTCTTTGTGTGATCTTGAAGGAACCAGTAGGTTTCAGTGCCTAGCTCTCGAAATTGGGCATTTTCGTTGAGATACTGATTTATTGTGAAATATACAGTGCCCTAGTTAGGGGATTATTCAACGAAGCCCTTGAGCAGGATTGTGGTCGTCGATGGTTTCTCGTCTGATGGATGATTGTAGATGAAGGAAGATTTGTAGATCCGACCACCTGCACCCACGTTTGGGGATTTCACTTTCGAGAGCTGCCACACGCTTGAACCCCGTTTAACATCTAAAGGTATGTTGTTTGAGTAATTTTGATACAGATAATTGTTTTGATCTGTTATTTGTTGAGGTTCCGTACCTGTTTCCTTCATATTTTGGCTTGATCACCGTTCTAATTTGCCCTGTTTGTTTCAGAGGTTTCTATCTTTGGACTTTTTATTCCTGGATTTTTTGATTGGATTTTGGATTTTTGATTTTTGATTTTTTTGGGCCTTCCATTGTTCCCTTACGTTCCGGTTTCCTTCATGGGTTTCCAGACTGCATTACAGAGACTCCTCCGACAACACGTGGTTTCGGAGTAACCGTCAAGTTGACTGCATGACTCGCTGTCTGATCCAAGCCTCAACGCTTACGGAGTGTGTCTTCTCGACCTTGACGCTCCAGTGATTCGACGAACACCTGGATCCTGGACGAACTCATTGTTGGCTTGATAACGTATCAGATAAGTCTTAATTTAGGATATTATCTAGTGTATTTAGGGACTTTTAATTTATTTCATTTTATTATTGTGTTTTATTTGATTGGTGATTTAGGGCTACTTAATGAAAGTTTCGGGTAAATGTGCTTAATGAAAGTCTTAATGGTTTGGCTTGATTTAATATAGCTACCTTCAAATTATTTGGGAGTAACGGATTATTCTCAATAGTTAGCCTAGGTATACTGGATTATCCAGCTAATTCGGATAGTATTGGCGTGTTATTAATTAATTTCAGAGTAGTCTTGATTGCGTGTTTTACTTCTTTTCAGCGTAGTCTTGATTGCGTGTTTTATATTTTTCTAGCGTTGTATGATATAGATATGTTTGGAACTGTTCGTATATCAACATAGCATATCGATGCGTACCCATGTAGGTTTATCTTTGGTACCGATACTAATTGATAGGTCGATATTGTACTTAGATTAATGAATATTTTATTTACATGAATCTCTAGTACTTTTGAACTAGCACGTTAACTTCTCGCTTATTGATTAGAGTTATTTAGAGTGTAGAAGTAGAAGAAGTTATCATATTTTGTACCGTATAGGTTGATAGCATCAATCAGGGGCATGTAAACGACACGTGATCACGTCTTCGTATTTATAGCGCGCCGTAGATATAACATAAAGTACTACTTAACTTTAAACCGTTACTTTTAATATTCCATCTTTAGCATACATATATTAATTGTCATAGCTACATATACAAGAAATGTTTCTTGTAGCAATTATTTTTCTTATCTAATTCAAAAGCATAGTCACCAATACTGAATATACACTTGTTATTTTTGTTTAATTGGGGTGATATTTCTTTTTGTTTCCCCTTCCAAGTTTTTCAATGGTTTTCAATAGGTTACAGCGGGGAGGAGAGCAATTCATGGTTATTGGTCGAATCTCACTGAAGATCCAACATCAGGGCATGGCGATAAGTTAACCGCGTGGCGCTCAGGCATTATAACTCACCACGACCCTTCTCTACTGTCTAAAAGCTGGGGGCCGGCATTGTTCCAGCACTAAAGGCTGTACCACCGATTGTGAACTTGGAGATTATTGTGAACTTGTAGATTTATGTAAATCAGGTTTGTATTTGTGTAGGAACTGAGCGTTACATTGGTTACTAGTTTGGTTTAGTTTTGGTTAGTCTCGGTTGGTTTCGCTTAGTTTGAAAGCTTGTTTTTTTACTTTGGTGCTATAGGGTTAGTCTGGGTTAGTATGGGTTAGTTTTGGTTAGTCTGGGTTGGTTTTGCTTAGTTTGGGATAGCGAAGAGACAAGCGCGCGTAGCGCGTTTGTCTCTTTCCTTTGGTTAATAAGGGCTACTCTGGGTTAGTTTTGGTTAGTCTTGGTTAATCTTAGTTAGTTTGGATTAGTCTGGGTTGGTTTTGGTTAATTTGTATTAGTGTTGGTTATTTTGGGTTAGCTGTGGTTGGTTTAAAGACAAGCGTGCGTAGCGCACTTGTCTTTTAAAATTATTTCATTTCATGACAACTGTACTTGGTCTAGGACATTTACTGGGAAATGAACAAATTGAGTCGACTGTGTACCGTAATAGGCCAAGCGTTGGGTACAAGATATGGGGTTCTGTTTGCAAAAGGTCGAACAGAAATGAAATTTTGTGGGATGGTAGAGATAGGTCCCCTGTTAGTACATCTAAGTTTGCGACCTCGAGGGGGTGCCGCTCGAGGGGTGGGCGGAAGAAAACTCTGCTTCGCGGCGCTTGGAGGAAAATAGCACCGTTGGAGTAGGTGCTATAAAAAAAAAGTTCAAATAAAATATGCAGAAAACAAAATTACGCACAACTTTGGTTTTATGCACTTTTTCGCTCCGACCAATATCTTTTGCTCTACGGCGCGCCAAGCTTGGGGGATAGTTTGCAAATTTTAACAAAACCAGAGTTTAATCGCGGATTGAAACAAATATGGCTACCAAACAATTCTGGTATATTTTTTCCTGTAAGAGTAAGGTTTTCTAAGTAAATTGATGCTTGATTCGTTAAATTTGACCTTATATTACAAAGGATATGATTTATTGAAGTGCGCCCTTACATACTCTGATATGGGCATTTTTCATCTATCATGATTTGTAAAATAGTGCTCGAAAATTGTCTATTGTTATATTTACTAAATAATTTACAGTTAAAAACTTATAAAATAAAAACTGCATAATGACCAAACTTTAATTGAAAATTAAAATTGTGAAAGTTAAAAACTCATAAAATAAAAAATATAAACTCCATAGTACCCTCGAGCAGCAACTTAGTGTGGCTTTATGGCGAAAACCAAAACGTTCAGTCCTTACCAGGCTGGAATGGCTTCATGGAAGAAGTGACCTGGTCAAAACCATACCAACGCAGTAGGATCTTGTGTTTACCGTTTATAAACGCTCCACCGAGTGACTACGATACTGTCTTCACGTCCCTTCTATCAGCAGCAAGAAAAGTAAAAGTTTGCAGCAACAAACTTGCTTTGTAACGTTTAACCAGCCGTTATATATAAAAGCGCGTGACATTATCGCAAGTAATGTTGATCCTGCCTTAACCAACGTTGTTCCAATATTAGGAAGATTTCTCATGGTAATGCCGTTTATGGGGGCCATCGGTTATATCATGGCAGGAAGTGGCCTAAAACAACTCATCAGTGTGATTTATGCCGAACAGTCTATTGATAAGATGTTGTCCGGGCATGAGTATAGTAGGGCCGTAAGAGCACATATTTTATGCCACTTAGCTGTTGCCAAGATCATTTGGCAATCTATAGAACTTACAGAGGATGAACAAGCTTGTATCTCCAAACTCTTGGATCCTGCGGATCGCTCGGTTATACTGACGATAGAACAGAGTGAATCGTACAAAAGCCTCACAGGAAAATTCAAAGAGCGCCTTATGCAACTGGAAGCGCACGGGCCGACACCGAAGTTGTGGATACAATATTTTCGTATGGTTACGATCCTGAAACAATTTATTGAAGCTGAACGCTCATCCAACTGGCATTTACATTTGGAGACGATACAGAAGATGTTACTACCATATTTCCATGCAGCTGGGCACTTCCTCTATGCAAAATCGTGGCAGCTCCACCTGCAAGATATGCTCGCTTTGCCTGATAAAATGAATCCTGCTGAATATGAGCGCTTTACCGACGAGGGATATTTTACTATCCGACGGTCTGTCAAATTCTGGTCAGGAATTTGGTCAGACATGACAATCGACCAGACCTTAATGCGTAGTATGAAAACTTCAGGTGGCCTAACACATGGTCGTGGAATTTCTGATAGCGTGTTGACCCTCCGGACATTGGGAATGGTATATTTGTACAACATATGCCATGCAATTGAAGACTTTTGTTCTGTATCAATACATAGCACAGAATAGCATGTAGATATGAGAACATCACGTATCTTGCGCGACACACACAAGATCTAAGCAAGCTTGATGATTTTCTATCACTTCACAATCTTTTCCCAGAAGATGATGTTCTCATGTCAATTAACACTGGAGTTGTTGGAGAGTTGAATGTAAATTGCCACCAGGCGTACGAAATTGGATCACGTGCGATGACACAAATGTTTGGCCATACTTTTGAGTCGGTGAAATTTAAACGTAAAGAGTGAGTTGTCTCTCTAGCCGCTGCTAACTGTAGCGTAAAGATTGCGTCGCCGTCGGTTTCTGTTGTGATCAATCCGCTTTTGTTGTTTCAACGCATATGCATTGCGAAAAACACGGACGATGAGCTGAAAGAATACTTGCAGTACGAGCTTGCGCCTTTTCCGCTTTCAATGTTCACCGAGGACCTTCCTCAAAGGGGTAAAATCCTCACTGTACAAAGCTTATGTGCCCCTAACACCAGTCATAAATGTTGACACGACCATGCATGTTGTTGACGGTGGCTTCTTGCTCCATCGTGTTCTGTGGGGCCGTCAAAATTCATTTGCAATCATTTGTGCAAATTACATTCATTACATTACAAGCCATTATGGGCCGAATACTAGTGTTATTTTTGATGGATATCCCGAAAGTGGGACAGAAGCAGGTACGAAATTTGCTGAAAGAAACCGCCGTTCAAAGCAGCACGTATGTAATCTTCGATGAATCCATGATTCCAACTGTGTCGCAAGAAACATTTTTATCGAACAGCTTTAACAAAAGGCGCCTCATTGCAATGCTGCAGATAAAGTTGAAAGCAAAGAATTACACTTTTAAGCAGGCGGTCGAAGATGCAAATACATTAATTGTGCAGACTGCTATCGAACTTGCATCCTCTTTTTCCTCCGTTTGCGTTATTGGCGAAGACGCCGATTTACTTGTGCTGTTGACTGCTAAAGCCAGAAAAATCCCCAATATTTACTTTCGCAAGCCCGGTAGAGGCAATAAGAAGCATGTGTTCTATTCACCCCAGAGCTTCCAATATAATGAATCTATTGCGAAATGTCTCTTATTTGTACATGCCTTTAGTGGTTGTGACACCACATCGGCGTTATTCAATCAAGGCAAGACGATTCCTTAAAACTTTGGAAAAAAATCCTACAATAACCGAGACGATTCAGGTATTTGATGACCCCAATGAAGAACTCACGAAAGTAGCAGCCGCTGGCGAACTGTTTATGCTACGGTAGTATGGTGCAGACAGCAAACATCTCACGTTAGATTCTCTGCGGTATACCAACTTTGTACGGGCCGGGCCGTCTCCAAAAACTCCTTTAATCTTGCGTCACTGCCACCAACATCCGATGCGTGTTATCATCATTCCTTACGAACCTATTGTCAAGTTCAAAACTGGCGGGGAGTCCACAAAACCCCAGAAGATCATGGCGAAAAACCGCAACAGAACTAGACGCTATATGCATCTTAAAGAAACGAGCTCCAGAGGTTCTGCTTAAGACTATCTCCTGTAGATGTCAGAAAGGTTGTGGTCCTGCTTGTGGTTGCCGTAAAGCAGGATTGAAATGTTCGGTTTTGTGTTTATACTGTACTGGGACGTCCTGCGAAAACATTAGTAACCACATTTTGCTGGAGGAAGACATCGCAGAAGATGCCGAAAACGTTTCCGATCCAACAGAGGACGATGAGGACTCAATTTAATGTCATAAAACTCCGATATCGACCGTAAAATAGGCCTCATGGGGATACTACACTAAAAAAACGCGCCGATTAGCTCTACCTCAAGGGTGGTGTGGAAACGAGTTGAAAATTATATTTTCTAGTATTATGTTTGCACTAAAATAAAAAAAGTTATTGTAGGTCAGCAATACTAAGAAAATATCGACCGTAGATCATGATAGATGAAAAATGCCCATATCCAAGTATGTAAGGGCGCACTTCAAAAAATCATATCTTTTATAATATTAGGTCAAATTTAACGAATCAAGCATCAGTTTACTTAGAAAACCTTACTCTTACAGAAAAAAAAATATATCAGAATTGTTTGGTAGCCATATTTGTTTCAATACGCGATTAAACTTTGATTTTGTTAAAATTTGCAAACTACCCCCCAAGTTTGGGGCGCCGTAGAGCAAAAAATATTGGCCAGAGCGAAAAAGTGCATAACACCAAAGTTGTGCGTAATTTTGTTTTCTACATATTTTATTTGAACTTTTTTTATAGCACCTACTCCAACGGTGCTATTTTCCTCCAAGCGCCGCGAAGCAGAGTTTTCATCCCCCCACCCCTCGAGCGGCGCCCCCCCGAGGTCGCAAACTTAGATGTACTATCAGGGGACCTATCTCTACCATCCCACAAAATTTCATTTCTGTTCGACCTTTTGCAAATAGAAACCCCCTGTCGCTTGGCCTATAAGTAAACTTTTATTACTTATATATATTTATACATGTATGGCTAAACAGCCAGGGTTAGTTTGGGTTAGTATGGGTCAGTTTGGTCAATCTGGGTTAGTTTACGTTAAACTGGACTAGTTTTGGTTAGTTTGCATTAGTCTGGATTAGTTTTCGTTAGTTAAAAGACAAATGGGAGCTTAGACAAGGGCGCGGTGCGCGCTTGTTTAGTTACTTTCACAAGTTGTTATGCTATTTATGAAACTTTCTCCTGGACTCGGCAATTTACTTACTTGAAAATCAAGAAGGTTAGCCAAGTCTGAAAACATTGCAAGTAAACTGTCATCATTAACGTCATATTGGGAGAGTTTTCGCGTTAAAATGTATTACGAAACAGCCTCATTTCTATTTTTTTTCGCAATTTTTGGCGTCAAAACTGCTTCATCCGCATTTTTTTTGCATTAATGTGTTCCTTTTGATGTAATCTTTCCATTGAACCCAAAAAATCTTTAAAGTCGACAGTGCTTATATGACACCAGACCCAACGTTTCGATCAAAGTAAAGCTTGTGATCATTTCCCTGAGTGATTAAAAGAGAGCTCAAATAGTAAAATCAATGAAGACAATAGCTAGCAAATTGAACTGCACAACTAGAACCTTTGAAAGATGTTTCTGAAACCTGGTCGAACACCTACTACTCTGAAAGGGACGAAAATCAGACCTGATGTTATCATATCATAAGTATCTAGTACATCATACTGAGACATAAATATAAATATAGAAAGTATATTCAATATCTTCCAAGCTAAAACAAGGTAATGTATTTTGTACAAGGTACATATATTGGAATAATTCAAACTAAATTATGTTTGCAAATAAAAATAAATATAATGTAAGCAAAGCTGTAGCATTTGTTTATGTAAAAATTTGAAAATGCTATAAAGTAAGAGACTATTGCCATTTTTCAGGATATTATAGGGGGTCAAGTCATAAATCCTATATAGACTAACGGCTCATGACAGTTTTTTCGGCATGATCGTTTACCGTCGGGCATTCGAATTTTTGTCTTTCATTGATCGAGTATTAAAGCGTGATGTCAAAATTGGAGCTCTCTTTTGTGCAGAAACATTCGAAATGTTGATGCGAAAGTGTATTAAAAAGTTGCGATTTGGCATGATTGTTTACCGTCGGCCGACTGCTTTAGACGATAGTTAATGACAGAACAGTCCAGCGGACAATTATCTGCCGACGTTTCGCGTGGTTATAAATTGGCCAAAGATTCATTTGTTATTGCAAAAAGATGTCTGTCGGGCGTTCATGGCGATCGTATATTTATGTTATGTGATAGCGAAAAATATCAAAGGCCGACGGTTTTCACAGTTAGAAATATTTCTAGTGATAAATTCAAACTGCAATTTTTTTTATGAATATGGCATGATTGTTTACCGTCGGGCGTTTGACAATCTTATTAAATTTCGATGAAATATGGATGATTATATCACTGGGCGACGTTTTTGACGGTTATAAACATTCGGCCGACGCAATTTACAGTTCAAAGAAACGCATACAATTTGGACTGTTTGTTTACCGTCGGCCATCAGTTTCATTCAATTGATAATGTTGCAAAATGACGATGTGCACATGGGCCGACGAATCGGATGGTTAAAACACCTTTTAAACAAATTAAAGATATGTAAAAAAATACAAACAATTTTAACTGATTGTTTACCGTCGGCCATCAGTTTCAGTAAACTGATAATATTGCAAAACGACGATATCTACGTGGGCCGACGAATCGGGAGTTAGTAATATTTTATAAATAATTTAAATGCTATCAAATAATTGAATATGATAATTTAAGATTGCACAACATATAAGTAACTAATTTTGAAATAATATACATATAACATATTATATTCCGGCATATTTAGAGCAGGAGTGCCAGCAACTGCTGTAACGAACGCACGACAGTCCTTTATTTATTTTCAGTTACCAGTTTATAAAGAGGCGTCGTCGTGGGTGAATGGTCGCAGTGGTTTTAACGTCGAAAAATCGGTAATAACGGCAGTATTACATGCAAAAATATTCTGAAAATGTGTAAATAGTCGATGATCACTACTACACGTTGAGTCTTATAAAAATAGTTCGTGAAACTTTTAAACTTAATCAGCAAAACGTGTGGCAAACTACATCAAAAGATTATCATGACCGGTTAAAAAGGGAAGCTGCTTATGAAATATTAGTGGATAAAATTAAAGAAGTGGGGCCTTTGACAAACAAAGATTGTGTAATTAAAAAATTATTAATATGCGTACCAGTTTTCGGAAAGAATTAAAAAAGATAAAGGAATCGATGAGAACATGAAGCGGTGCAGACGAAGTATACCAGCCAAAATTGTGGTATTTTGAACTCTTACAATTCTTAAATGACCAGGTACTTTCCACAGCTAATAATAAACCAACAACAGCAATAGCATCGTCTGTCGATGCCATCACGTCCAAAAACATGGACAAACTGGTACGCCTCAAGGCTCTCCGCCACATTTTCCGCAGTGTGTGGAGACCCCCTTCTTTTTATGTTCGCCTCGAGGTCTAGCGCCTCAAGGTTGGCCTTAGGTTGTACCGTTGCGTGTGGAGCCTCCTCAAGGATACGGTAACAAAAAATAACAGTGGAATGTTTTCTTATCAGTGTTGATGCCCACAATTTCGTTCAGCAACATACAATAAATAAACCGGTCGATCGGGTATAGTACTGGCGCTGACCATAGGTCTTATGTGCTCAAATAGCCTTGAAAATCTGGAAAATAATTCATTGGAATAAATTTGCCACATGGTGCATGAAAAACAGGCTTATTGTTAGTGAATCGCAAACTTGTCATATGACCTTTTCACAGCGCAAAGATTTTCCCCATGACACAATATTATCTCTAAATACTAAACGAATTAACAAAACTGACAACTTCAAATTTGTAGGTATTTATTTGGACCCTCATCTAAAATGGTGTAATCACCTAAATCACGTGGCTAGTAAACATATCATGGCATATTTTGCCATCAGAAACCTCAAAAATATCCTAGAAACCAAACAACTTTTTAAAACATACTATGCCCTAGCTTATAGTCATATGAGTTATGGTATTATCTATAGGGGTCAATCATCAGACTTATCCAGAATATTTATCCTACAAAAAAGAATAATCAGAAAAATATTTTCACTTAGCCATTTAGATTCTTGTAAACCACTTTTTCAAACACACAAAATTTTGTCACTACCGTTCATTTTAATTCTACATGCTGTGCTATTCGTAAAAAAAAAACAATTTAACAGATTCTCACAAGCCTCAAACATACCTAGTTATCCTACAAGGGCTAACAACAATATATACATCCGTCTCTACAAAACTGCTTCCTTTCAGAAAAGCCCATATTGCTTTTACAGCAACATGTATAACCAACTACCAGCAAGTCTAAAAGAAATAAACTCATTTACTAAGTTCAATAAAACAGTAAAAAGCTATCTCATTGAGAGATGTTTCTATAAAGTTAATGACTACTTTACGATTTTACGATAGTTCTTATTTTAATGCATTTTAGCTATACAACTTAATTAAGTCAAGTGATCTTTAATTTATAAATTGTTAAAGACTGGAGGCTCCAGATGAGAAGCTCAAGTCTTGTTACTGTAAGTTTCTGTGAAATGTTTTAGCAAAACTTTTTGTAGCTTTTTAGCTCTTAGTTTTAAGTTTTGTTTTGTTAACTATTCATATATAACTTGTAACTGTCAAAACAGGAAGATTGAAATAAATAAATAAAATAAATAAATGACTATTCAGTGCACGCTCGATGGAAAAAGTGAGAGTTTCCATTTCCTTGTACGCTCTAGAGCGCAAAATAGGTTCCGCGGCATTCGCCGATTTTGCAATTTCATTTGAATTTGGTAATTAGGTATTTTGCGCGCGTCTGTAGAAAATAGTTATTTGTGTATTTAGAGCGCAAAGTAACGGATT
>MU184403.1:0-29279 GCA_016904865.1 Pissodes strobi | reverse complement strand
CGCTAGAGCGCAAAATAAGGATCCACGACATTCGTCGATTTTGCGATATCATTTGAATTTAGTATTTAGTTATTTTGCGAGCGGCTGTAGAGAAAAAATGTTAAAGACAAAGTCGGTTCCGATTAATATATTATGTTGCAGCCTTGCAGCCAGTCACAATGAGGATGCGTGTCGCTCGGCCTGATGAAGTTTTTTATATTCCATTGGTGGTAGGGGTACCTAGTGCAACTGTTCAAAAATTTCTGAATCTCTGAAAACTCCCTATTAGATATTGCTATCGCCCGATTCATCGGCCCACGTACATATCGTCGTATTGCAATATTATCAGTTTACTGAAACTAATTGCCGACAGTAAACGATAAGCCCAAATTGTTAGTATTTTTTTACAAATTATTAATTTTTGTATAAGGTGTTTTAACCGTCTGATTCGTCGGTCCACCTTCACATCGTCATTTTGCAACATTATCAATCGAATGATGCTGATGGCCGACGGTAAACAATCAGTCCAAATTGTTCATATTTTTTACAACATTTAAATTTGTTCAAAATAGTTTATAACCGCCTAAATCGTCGGCCATTGTTATAAACAACAATATTTCGTCTAAATTGAAGTAACTGTCAATATTTTACACGGTAAACAATCATGCCATATTCATAAAAAAAATGCACTTTGAATTTATCACTAAAAATTTTTCTAACTGTGAAAACTGTCGGGCTTTGATATTTTTCGCTACCACATAACATAAATAGACGATCGCCATGAACGCCCGACAGTAAACCATCATACCATACTAGCCGTTTTTTTTGCAATAACAAATGAATTTTTGGCCAATTTATAACCACGAGAAACGTCGGCAGATAATTGTCCGCTGGACTTTTCTTTCATTAACTATCGTCTAAAGCAGTCGGCCGACGGTAAACAATCATGCCAAATCGCAACTTTTTAATACACTTTCGCATCAACATTCCGAATGTTTCTGCACGAAAGAGAGCTCCAAATTTGACATCACGCATTAATACTCGATCAATGAAAGACAAAAATTCTAATGCCCGACGGTAAACGATCATGCCGAAAACACTGTCATGAGCCGTTAGTCTAATATTATAAACCATAAAAAATATACGCCTGTATTATTTCATAATCTTTCAGGACATGGTAGTCATTTTATAATAATTAAAAACATTTTCTCCGGAATTAAGCAACTAACCCAAACTAATTGTTTGTTACAAATTATAGAATTACATTATCTTTTCTAAATGTATCGCAAATTCAAAAATAAATTTTGTTTTTTAGATTCATATAGATTTATGGCTAGTTTGGATAATTATCATCATATTTAAATTACAATGAAAAAATTATTATAAGGTTATATTATACAGATAATACACAATTTAATTTGGTAGCTAGAAAAAGGATCTATCCTTACTAATATATTGATTCTTGGAGGAAGTTGTAGGATACATGTTTACCACCCAATAAAAAATTTTATAGCAAACTTAACAATTCTGATATATTTCATGGCGATTACAATCTTGCATGTAATGGCCAGGTAACATTAGTGGTAATTATTATATCAACCAACCCAATTTCCAGAGCTGTGTGTTCGTTGGTAAAAATATGATTCTTATCGAAATGAATACGATTAAATTTAACAAAGCAATTTATATTGGAATGGCAAAACTGAATAAGTATTTCAAAATTATTTCTGTATGATTTTTATTATAAATATATTAAAAATAGGTTTCATTCTAATTCAAAATTATTGCACACAGATACAGACAGTTTAATTTATCATTTTCAGGTTTAAAATATGCATGATAATATTCGAGAAGATGTTGATAAATTTGACACATACCGGAAAATAACATTTACAATATTTCCCTCCGAAACAAAAAAGTTTTGGGATAAATAAGAGATGAAAACAATGCTTTTATTATGACTGAATTTATTGGATTGCATTAGAAAATGTACTGTTTTAAAGTATTCAAAAATAATACAGACATTGTTTAGAAAATTGTGCAAATAAAACAAAATTTAGATATCTTGAATTTATTGCTGGCAGGGACGTCAAACTGGTGAGAGCAGTTCGATTACGGGGAGTGACGCCCCCGCCATTCCGAGTTGCCACGGTATGTGGCCCATCAAATCCCGTCGTCCTCCTCCAGGCTGGAGAACACCGAAGTACAAAGTCTGGAGCTGATCAATGACAGCTTGTGACAAGAGGGGCTGCATTGTATTAGCTGGCAGGGACGTCAAACTGGTGAGAGCAGTTCGATTACGGGGAGTGACGCCCCTGCCATTCCGAGTTCCGCCCCTGAAATCCCATCGTCCTCCTCCAGGCTGGAGAACACCAAAGTACAAAGTCTGGAGCTGATCACTAGGGAGTGACCCAACAAACCCTATTTTTACCCCTGTCAGACTAGGGACCGCCAAGGGAAAGAGTCTGAGGCCGATGCATCCAGTGGAAGCGGCCCTAGGTGGTAGATGCATACGCCTACTCGCATCGTCCGGTGAAAGACCACCCCACCAGCACTGGGTAGCGCTAAGTGGTTTTCCCGAATCACGTTCCGTTTCCGCGCTGGTGGTTCCGGGTTCCACAGTAGGAATATAATAATATGGACATGATGGTGCTTCCAGGATCAAAATATTCCGGAGGTAAACTCCCCGGCCATTCGGATCTCCGGGCGCTGGGTGGCCCTGGGAGCCCTTCATTCCGCATTTCACAGACAGCTAAGATACCGAACCAATTTAGAATTGATTTCTGCAACATAAGAGGCCTAAATACAAACATAAATTCTGTACACCAACATCTACAAGCAAATAGACCACACATACTAGCCCTTACAGAAACACAAGTATGTTCTACAACAACAACAGTGAACTACCCTTATCCTGGTTACGACTTACATAACCGATTTAGACATAAGTTCCGAATATGCCTTTTTGTCCGAAGCGACCTTTCATGCCACCGCGAGGAAACACTCGAACCGAACAACCTTGACGTCATGTGGCTCAAGTTCACCGCCAAGGGATTAACCAAGTTTATATGTTGTCTCTATCGCCCTCCGAGCGATAGAGCCTACCAAAGCTTTTTCTCAACACTAGCTACCACTTTTGACTCAATACAGGTCGATCACCCCAGTTCAGAAATAATCGTTCTGGGAGACTTCAATGCCCACAACACCAACTGGCTCAAACATCACAACAAGACCGACAACGAAGGTAGAGAAGCTGAAGCATTTGCCATCAGCTGCGGGCTTACTCAACTTGTAGACGAACCAACTCGAATCTCAGAGAGGGGCGAATTCGCCGCCCTCCTGGATCTTTTTCTGACCACCAATCCTGACCAGTACAAGGTTACAGTTGGTCCGCCATTAGGTACCTCCGACCACAAACTTATTACAACGGTTTGTGAATTGCCACTCATACAGAAGGATCCACCATTGCCTCGCAAAATCTGGCATTACAATTCTGCAAACTGGGACGATCTGAGGCAGTTTTACCTAGATTTTCCTTGGCTCGACGTCTGCTTTGCCACTGACGACCCGTCAGACTGCTGCGAAGAGATCATGCAAGTAATCTCCTCAGGAATGGAAGCATACATCCCAAATTCCATCAAGTTACCATCAAAAGGAAAGCCCTGGTTCGACAAAAGATGCGAAAGAGCTGTAGGAAGGAAACAGCAAGCCTATAAGTACTGGCAGCAAAATCAGACCGCTGAAAATCGCAATTATTTTATCGAAGCGAGAAACGAGTGCAAGCGTGTGATCGACGAAACTAAGGACAAACACAATCAAAGGATCAGGAATAAACTTTTGCAATGCCCCAGTGGTTCCAGGAATTTCTGGTCGGTAGCAAAGGCAGTAAGTAACAACTTTACAAAAACGTCTCTCCCACCTTTGACGGACGAACGTGGCATCACGGCGACTACAGCCAAGGAAAAAGCAAACATGCTCGCCAAAATGTTTTCATCGCACTCTACCTTAGACGTGCCCCAAAGCAAGACTCTCCCCACTATACCGAACATCAACACCACCATGGCAGAAGTCAAGTTTTCTCATCGTGATATTCGCAAAATCCTTAAAGAACTAGATACGCAAAAGGCATCAGGACCGGACGGAATACCTGCCATCGTGCTAAAGAACTGCGCCAACGAACTAACACCTGTTTTTTCCAGGCTTTTTTCTCTTTCTTACAGAAAAGGGATTTACCCATCCTCTTGGAAAGTCGCTCGAGTGCAACCTGTTCCAAAAAAAGGCAAGAAAACCACGCCCTCAAACTATCGCCCGATTGCCTTGCTTCCAATAATCTCCAAAGTCATGGAACGTGTAGTCAACCAGCAACTACTCAAGTACCTCGAGAGCAACAGAATAATCAGCGATAATCAATACGGCTTTCGCAAAGAGAGATCGACAGGAGATATATTGGCCTATGTCACTCATATATGGAGTAGGGCAATTGAAAACTACGGAGAGTCTCGAGCGATTGCGTTGGATATTTCAAAGGCATTCGACAGAGTTTGGCATGGCGGACTGCTCAACAAACTGCCGTCCTTGGGACTGCCCGCCTCTCTCTGCAGCTGGCTGGCCAGTTTCCTTAAGAACCGATCCCTACATGTTGCAGTCGATGGACACATCTCGGACACATTCACCATCAACGCGGGCGTGCCTCAGGGCGCAATACTTTCACCAACTCTGTTCCTCATCTATATTAATGACCTGCTGATCGAAACGAATAATCCTGTTTACAGTTTTGCAGATGACAGTACCCTTGTCTCCCACTTTAGATCAGAAAAACCCTTACCAGCGACTGAGACTCATCACCGCAGACAGGAGCAGATTACAGCAATTAATCAAGACCTGGAGAAAGTTCAAACTTGGGGCGACCGAAATTTGGTCCAGTTCAATGCAGCAAAGACCCAAGCAGCAACGTTTACATAGAAGGCCAATACAGCGGGCCCTGACGTTATTATGGCAGGATCGACCATTCCTTCATCCTCGTCAATCGGACTGCTGGGTGTCTCGGTCAACAGCAATATGCCCTGGCATGCCCATGTTGCTAACATTGCAAAATCAGCCTCCCAGAAGCTTGGTGTGCTATTTCGCAACAAAAAACTCTATACAGCGCAGCAGTTGCTCTTGCTCTACAA
Source organism: Pissodes strobi (assembly GCA_016904865.1). NCBI lineage: Eukaryota > Metazoa > Arthropoda > Insecta > Coleoptera > Curculionidae > Pissodes > Pissodes strobi. Next base: position 24,129 of record MU184403.1, on the reverse strand, counting down.
AGCGCAAATAAGACCGTGCTTAGAATATTGTTCACATATCTGGGGTGCCGCACCAAAGCACACCCTAAACTGCTGGATTTCATTCAAAAAGAGCTGTGCGTCTCGTCGGCGACCCGGAGTTTACCCGGAATCTAGATAGTCTGGAACACCGCATACATGTAGCCGAGATATCTCTGTTTTACAGATACTTTCACGGCAGATGTTCCCAGGATTTGGTCCGTCTTATCCCGCCCCTGGCAACTCCTGTCAGACAGTAACGACAGATGGCAAGAGCGCACCAGTTCGTCGTACAACTGGAAACACCTAGAACATTGCTTTACAAGAAATCCTTTGTCTGGCGCACTGCATCACTGTGGAACTCACTCCCAGGACATCTGTTTCCCACTACTTACAACTTACAAATATTCAAGAGCCGTGTCAATCAACATCTTCGCACACACACCGCTTGTCGAGCGCCATAGGGTCTCACTTTAGTGTGTGTGCCACTGCCATAAAAAAGAAGTAAACATTTTAATAAGAAATTAGTATATTAAGATGCAAGTTTTAAAAGAGCATATTTTTATTGCAGGAGCACGTGCGAGTGCGTTAAATGTCTTTTAAAACCTGTATTCTATACTATTTTTTCTATTTAGTAGGGTTTTTAATAAAAACATTAATTTATTCTAGTCGCGATCAAAAGTTGTGCGGCCATTTTGTCACTTTTGACGCCTGTATTAGTAGGAATCACATGTCGAAATTTTTGCTAGCGAGCCTTGACATTGAACAATATTGTTAATATCATAGCAACCAAACAACAAAAGTAGTGTCGAAAAGAGGTTCTTTTCGACACTCCTTTGCAATCGAAATAGAATCATTTTGAACGCAAAATAGAAAAATAATAATTTGAGCGGTCAATACGAAATTTAATTAAGTTATGTAATTTTTTATAGTAAATACTTGAATATATTTTTCATGTTATAATTTTTCTAGGTACCTATATTTTTCCATTCAAATCATGTATACAATTTTTACACTAACCTTATCCCCTCCCCATAAATAAAATATTACCTTATTTTTGTTAATAATATATTATGTCAATATGACCCATCGCGATAATTTGAGAAATTGATTGAAATCGTTACGCTTACCTTATTTGCCCGTTTCATATAAATGTTAAGAGAACATAGACATAGTCCCAACGTAACAAAGTCCTTACGCAAAATCTAATCGAGTTTCAGTTAAATTACAAATAAATGTGGTAATTATTTCACTCAAACACACGAACTGAAAGTAATTTAATTTTATTTATAAAAACGATAGAGGACTTAAGCTTACTTTTTAAATTGCTGTGATTAGCAGACTTTGATAAGCTTTTTGCCAATCTAAAAAGTTGTTTGGTGTGTTAAATTAAGCAATAGTTGAAAAATACCATAATTATACCTAGGTTAATTGACATATTAATAACTATAATTTATAAAGCAGAGACTATCAAATAAAAAGTGTGCAAAAACTTAATTGCAATTCTACTGGGTGTGGAAGAAAAGCGTGCATTTAGTGAAATTTCAATCTCCTGCAACGTTTAGAGAGGTAACCTCCAGACATGTTTAACGCGAGCCATTTTGAAAGAGAAAGTCTGCCCTCGGGATGCTTTTGAATTTTTTTAATACCTTTACTTGTTTGGGACTAAACGATATGTATACGCTCTTAATAACATAATTGTTAGCAACAGAAACTGTGCTGTGCGAGAGGTTTATATCCACCAAAAGGGCGCTTTAGACGGTGCCTTTTTCGTGCGTTACCGCATGCGGCATTTCGTGTAGCAGCGCATGCAATATAGCGCACAAAACCGTTGCCTTTTTATATCGTGCAACATATCCTTTACACTTAAAATTGATATCGGTGCGTCTTGCACATTTCAACATGGATGTTTTGAAGTTTGGAGGTTTGTGTGCTGCGTTTATTATAATAGTTTGAACAACGTAATAAACGCAAGTGTTGGATACGGGAATTTCTGAAAAAGAAGTATAAAGCTATTCAGCAGTTGGCAACGTGGCACGTGAATCGAATGGGCTTGTTTATTAAATTGTCCTATAAATATCTTGAAAATAAGCTTATTTAGTGGTGTTTAAATTACTTTGTGGCTTGTGAATCCAAAGACAAGGGGTACTTGAACATTTGCACGAAATTACTCGTCTTCAAATCAGGTATTTTCCTTCAAAATTTCAGTATTTTGTCGAGACCCGCTGCCGGTTTTGTACTTTGAACCGTTTCGCTGTTTTTTGCTGTTCCCGTGCATTGCGATCTGTGAGCACGACGAAAGGCAGCGCGGAGTTGCCACTAATTGTTGATTATCTCGTATTTGCTACTGTTTTCGTTAAATTAAATTAATTTCCAATTTTTGATATCACTCATCCAAAGAGCTGTAAGCAGTGTAATAAAACGATTGGGAAGAAAATTAAACTATGTTGTGGCACCTGCAAAGGCCTTTTTCACCTGGCTTGTGGAAGAGTGTTGGTGGTGGATGCACGCCTAATACTCCAGGAATGTTATTTTCAATTACATGGTGCTCGTGGAACAAAATCCCCTAAAGCTGATTTTTTGGGAATATTTAGAATTTGTTGTCCAGATTAACATACTAAAAGTCCCCACCCCTCCGAGGGTGCAAACGACCCCATAACCACCCCAATAGGTACAATTTTTACTTATATGCTAAATATCTCGGGAACAGTTGATTTTTCGGAAAAAATGCCAATTAATGCCAATAAAATTTTCTATAAAACGGTATATATATAAGTATAATTTTATTAAACCAGTGGCGCGCAGCAGACGTCCAAAGTCGTGAATTATTTTTCGGTTCCGAAAAATCACGTTAGGATGGTGTAAACGTTACCGAGTTACTTTGCTAGGACTATTAGTAAAAATAGATATAAAGGTGTTATTTATACTTCTAAATAAAGTCTGAAACAATTTTCAATCCAAATTGCGAAGAATAGAACTGCCAAACTATGGGTTCAATATTGGGACTTTATTGAACTCGTGAGACTGTTTATTCGGGCAGAGAGATCAGGATCGACTTACATTTGTACTGCGTTTATTCTATGATTCCAATTTTCCATGCAACTGGCCATTTAAATTAGGCTAAGTCGTCCCATTTATATTTTCAACAAATGAAAAATATTTCAGTCCCCTTATATCAAAGCGAATATGAAAGTTTTCGAAAGTTTTTCACTATCAGGCGGACAACAAATAAATTCTGGTCCGGCATTTGGACTGATATGACCATAGAACAGGTACTAATGAGACACGAAGTCGAGAACTAACTGAAAGTATCTTAGCGAAATGGGTTTCTTCTATGCCTGAATGTTAAAAGTGTCTCATGTAGAGATTTTTTCTGGAATAAAATCTACTTACTCTGAGCAGCACATTGAGTTACGGGAAGGTAGAGAGCAGCGAGATAAAACTGATCTTAAGAAGCTTCTGGAATGGACAAACAGTAATTCTCCATTTAATAGGGATGTACCTGAATTGATGTCACTAGCATCGGGAATTCTTGCCACAAAACAAATAAACAGCGATTCAGCTCGTGAAGTAGGTGAATCTATTTTAAAAGGTATTGTTGATCAACATTTTAATGACGGAAAATGAAAAGGACAAGTAAAGTAAAAAATTTATCTTTTATCCACAAAACGGTAAAGATTTATAATCAATCTCTGCCAGTTAATCCAAGTCTACTCTTCAATAGAATTATTTGTACTTATAAGTCTCAAGATGATTTGAAAGAGTGTTTTAGCTATGAGTTGGCACCATACTCTCAATCTCTTTTTGATAATAGGATCTTCCAAAAAGCTAAGAAATCTGCACTGCTTGAATTATTGGATAAAAAATGTATTCCATCATATACCATTCCCGAAGATAACTTCTTTGAAATTGATGGATGATACTTACAAGGTCATATAACTCATATACAGTCAATATGTTAATTATGTTTGTTATCATTATGGACAAAAATGCATCGTGGTCTTTGATGGATACAATAAAACCACTTCTACGAAAATGCAAGAACAGTTACGCCGATATGAAAGAAACACTTGCTCTGACACCTTGTTTTCTGATGATATTATAGCAACCATTAATCAGTCCCAGTTTTTCCCCAATAAAAAGAATAAAAAACTATTTATTTCAAAAGTTAGTCAACATCTAAAAACAGCTGGTATTCAAGTTTTTCAGGCGGAGGGCGATGCAGATACATTGATGGGAGAAACGGGCCTTGAAAAAATAAATATAGTTAAATCGGTGACATTGATTGGTGAAGACACTGATTTAATGGTGTTACTCTTATTTAAAGTTAAAATGGATAATGTTTATATGTTGAAGCCCGACAGCGCCCTAACAAAACAACAGCCATAAGTGAACTACAGAATAAGATAGGCCTTATTATGACGCAACCTATTTTACTTTGCCATGCAGTTTCTGGTTGCGATACTACTTCCGCAATTTATAAAAAAGGTAAATGGTCCACATATAGACTTCTAAAAAATCGACCGGACTTACAGGATAATGTAATCGTTTTCCTAAATTCCAACGCAGAGAGAAATGGCATCACCACTGCCGGAGAAAAATTACTCTTAGCTCTTTATGGGGCAGGGAAGACAGTCAAAACGAAAAATGAGCTTCGTTTTTTTAAGTTACACAACAATACATCGAGGCAGACCTTAAATGCGAACATCTCGTTAACTTCCTTACCTTTTCCAACTTCAGATGCTGCCTCTCAGCATAGTTTACGAGCGTACCATCAAGTTCAGCAATGGCTGGGAAATGAGTTAGAGCCTACGTCTTGGGGATGGAGGAAACAGGGAGAACTTCTTTTACCAAATATGGTTAATAAACCAATAGCTCCGGAACTCATTCAACAAATTATCCCTTCAAAGGATACCAGGGCATGCTGGAATAGAAGGCAATGAAAAAGCAGACCAATAATTGGCAAAAGTAGGAGCACACACTCCGCTTTTAGGACCGGGACCTTTCTATGGCATAGAGACGCACACCTACAAAGAAGAATTCAGGAACGAAGACCGAACCAAATGAATCAGTCTATGGGAACACCTTCCAGGGTTAAAGCAATCAAAAATGTTTCTAGGGCCCCCTACCCTACCCAGGAAGATCAATACTGAGTAAGGACAATCGCCACATCCTCACCGGCTTTCTTAAGCGTAGTACAGACCGGCCAACAATCGCCCGAATACATGTTGTCAACACTGTTGCCAACATGTATCCCATCAACTCGCAACAAGTTGATAGATACACAGCAACATAGCGCCGATGTTGTGCGGCAAGACATCAAAGAATTTTGTTGAGTGTTGCATGTATCCGTGTTTTCCATTTCAAACGGAAAACATCGCTCTGTTTGGACGGTGTTGCCAACAAGTAACGTCCAATAAGACTAGTGAGGTATCATCTACTCGGTAATCGGTGCTTCATTTTGTTATTTGTTACAACTGGCATGTACGTTAATAATGTTAACTACATATAATAATGTGGACTTGTTTGTTCACGGTAGCTTGGTCAATTTCGCTGTTTGTTTTTACATTTACATTTATTTAGAAATGATTTATACTGCATATTATTTGCAGAACATAAAGAAGCTGGAAGTGACCCATAGAAAATATATGTCCATAATATGTTTGTGCGTACTTTTATTATTTGTTGACACAAGAGAGTGTAGTTCCTTGTTATCTCTTTATAGCCAACATGTTATGGACCAAAGAGCAAGTGGTAGAACTCATTGAAATGCTACATACGTCTCCTTCACTATGGGACATTTCATGCCGAGAATATCGAGATAGAAATCTGAAATATGATGAAATGTCGAAGATGGCTTCGCACTTTCAAACAAATGTTGTAAGAACTGTCGCTGCCACCATCTTCTTTTTCATCTCTGGGCGTGGGAAGCTATTATGATAAAAGCAGCACTAACACCAGCAGCAGTAGAGGGGTCCATTTTCGCCAACACTGCGTTTAGTTTCAACGTTCAACTGGTTTTGGTTTGGACGCACAACACTGTTGACAACATGTAGCCAGACACAAGTTGTTGTGTCCAACAAATATGTTGCCAACACCCGTCAACATGTTGCCAACAGTTGGCAACATTTTGTTGTCTGGTTTGTACAGGCCTTTACGGGTCACTGCCGGTTAAGAAGGCACTTGGAGAGAATAAAAATTGAAAACGAGGACAGTTGGCGGTTCTGTGAGGAGGGGGAGGAAACCCCGGAACACCTTCTCACGGAGTGCGAGGCGGTCGCGAACAGGCGAATGACCTGCTTCGGGTGCTGCATCGTCGAACAGAAGGAACTTCCATCCATAGAACCATCCAGACTACTTGCTTTTATCAAAGCACTAACGCTGAATGAGGTACTCTGATTGAGAATCACATCAACGGAAGCACCACGGAAGGGAGACACAATAGATCTGTACGGGTCGCAGTGCATTTATATCCCCTAGATCAATCATTCATTCATTCATTCAAATTTTCATATTTTTGTATTATTAATGGTTACAAATACTTTTAACATGAAGAATTATAAACAAATTTGCCGACGCAAGTCCTCATTTGGTAAATTTTTGTTGATTTTAGGCAAAACCATAGGGATTTATATGAAACATTGATTTCCCAGTAATTTTTCATAAAGATGCGTCCTTATTAAAATTCTGAACGCTTTTTTTATAATAAATGGTTGGATTTACTATGAAGTACTACATTTATCAAAATGTGTCTTTGGCTAGTTCTGCTTAGCTTGAGTAAGCATGACTTAGTGCGAGATCTAATAAAATCAAATGTCTAATTAATAGCAACCTATATGAGACAAAAACTACTGGGGAGTAACTGTTTCGTATAAGTCTTTATCTTTTACGGTTCGAAATCAGCTACATTTTTTATAAATTCGGATTTACGCAGAAAATTTTGTTTATGATTCTTCATAGTAAACGTATTTATCATAAACTAAAATCATGTGTTGCAGTTCACACACGGTGGAAGTGAAACCTTCATAAAAGTAAATCAAGCGGTCACCCATCCAAGTACTAACCACCCCGCCGTTGCTTAACTTCAGTGCTAGGACGAGAACTAATTTTTACTCTTAGCAAACATGTAACAACTCTATAACTGTGTTCTATCTCATTCTGTTGCAAGCTATATCCTATGGTTCTCATTTTAGTGTCGCTGTTTCGTATCATCGAGTCTGAAATCAGTTCTCAGCGTGCTAACGGCGCTAAAGATGTTTTCACTTCAAAAACAAGTTTTAATAATAGCCTTTATGAAACAATTATGAAAGTTACTCCTCTCTTTCAAGGTAAGTTAATGTTACAGGTCCAAAGTAACAAAATATTTTTGCAATGTCAGATTCATACCGAAGTTAAGAATTATCTAAATTAATGATTGATCGTCATCGTTCCAAAAAATCACACTGAACGCACATTTGTGATAAATTTACATTAGATTAAAGTTTAATTGTCAAATATCTAAAATTATCTAACTGAAAAATATATACACAGCATTGCTTTCGTAGAACATCGGCCACACTTCTCGCTGAAGCGTCATGTAGGGTGCAAGTTCTCTACAGTGGCTGAAGCATATATGTGAAGTATTATATTTAAAGTAAAATAAGCATTTTAAATTAAATTCTCAATTCACCTATCTCAACCTCAAAGAATTACTCGAGGATAAGCCTCAGTTTTTTGTACTTCTGCGATAGCGAAGGTAAATAAATATTCAACTGCACAGGTCGTTATGGCTGTCGGCAATGGAGTCAAGGGTAATCGGCATGGGCCCCGGCAGGTCAAAGTAAAATTGTCACTCAAAAGTCGTTAAAATCGTTAAAAAGCACGCCTTCCACGAGTGGACGAAGCGACTTTTACCAAGCAGTATTGACAAATTTCCCAAGTCAATTAAACGTAAAACAAGTAGAGGTAGGCAACAGGCAACAAAAGTAATCTGGAACTGGACCTCGCTCTCGATGATAATAATATTGTCACGAATAGCTTTGGTGGTAGCGTGTTTCTTAAAGAATAACCTCTCAAAGAAGAGCCGCGTCGCGATTAGTACAACGACGACGTCTCAATGTTTCCTTTAATCGACCGCTGGATGTTCTACTCGTGAGGACACGCCTTGTTTAGCGTGCCGGGGGGTAACTGAGGTAGACCGGGACCGCGTTACGTGGGGTAAGAAGAGATAATAAAATAAGCACGTTTAGTTTATAACAATAACAATGTATTAACGATAAAACTTTAACAATAATTATTGGTCAGAAAAAATGAGATTCTATTATACCCGATTACTACGGTGCGCATGTTTTCTGGATTTGAGGTACTGTTTATAGGTCTTTGTTTACTGTCTTATAATTTATAGTTTTTTATAAGAGTTGGGTTTTATTTAAGAGCACTAAAAGATTTCACTAAACTTTGTAACTGACTAATTTAGACACTTGTCTTTCTCAACACTCTGACAAACTTCTTGTCAGGACTTTACTATGGAAGTTGTGAAACCCCTGGTCCTAGCAGTCGTCAAATGGCTAACCGGTACCAGGTTTGGAAGGAATGGACTAGAGCCTAAAGCAGTCGTATGGCTACCTTTAGGAGCGAATAGAACCCAAAAGGCAGTCGTCAAATGGCTAACCTTGGGAGCTGGAGGTGAGACCAAAGTCTGAAGAACTTATGGTTCGTTAACGTATTTATACTAAAAAAAGTGATGATCATGGCATGCTTAAGGTTGACAGTCGCTCCCGTTGATTGCTCGTGTTGTTTATAGTTTGCCTTTAATGTTTATATAACAATCTCCAAGTTCAAGTTCAAACTTGCGACAGGGTGATATTTGTTTAGTAGCTTATGCATTTTAGTAGATTACACGTTCCCCCGCCCTCTAAAATGTTGGCCCTCAACATTAATACGATCGCTATAGCTCAAAAAGAAAGACCTCAATTCGAAAAAACTTGCCGCATAATACTATGTGATATTACAATTTATACATTATAAAATTCCAACAGTGGTCTTGTTACTTTCTGGATCCAGGCTGATCCTTAGTAACTCCCCCTAGCCACCACTGCAGTCTATATGTCTCAGCATTGGCATACCATTAAACTAATTATTAGAGCCTGCTGGAGAGACTAGTATGGACCTCCACTGGTGCTCGGTACATGTAACAAAAAGGATATATATCTTTATAAATTGTCTTAAAAATCATATAATTCTAATTCTAGATTGTTTAGCGAACAAGTGGTATGTAGAATTCCACCCTAAGTATTTTGCATATTTGAAATGTCTATTCTTTACCGTGGACTGGCTAATAGACGCCTATTTGTCAATTCGCGTTTAGACACAATTTATCGACTCCTTATAAAATACTGATACTTGTATTGCAATGATACCTTGCTTGAATTGAGTAAATCAGCCTGCATAGGATGCGTCCACCCCATGAAAGTTGATCCTTATCATAATCATGATATCATCATTTTATAAATCGTCTCAGTAATATTTATAATTCTACCAAATAGTTTAAAGAAGGTGTTTAAAAAAAGTTGATTAATTATATCCTATTAAATTATTTTATACATCTAACGCTTTCTCACTTGAATACGATCCTGTTTACGAGACTAATATTTACTCGCTGCATTTTATGTCTCTAATTATAGCAGTTTATTCTGTACACAATTTACCGAATTTAGTTCCATGAAATATCCTACAGTCAATTATTCTAATATGTAACATTAATAAATAAAAGGTATCTTATACTTTACGCTACAATATTCTCTTTCTTCTGGCTTGTCCCTCACTTATTGGTGGCTAGATGGCGCCCTTTGAACACTGCAGCGAAGGTAACCATCTTTGCTCCATGTCTTGTTGATTATCGCTATGTCGATTTCTTTGCCAATTTCTACTTGAGCGAGTATTCGCCGAGTAGTTCTGGTGCTTTCTTCGTTTTTATTTCCTTTGACTAGTACCCCTGTCAATTCGTCGATCTCGAACTTTTTGACCTCTGGGAAAAAATGCTGTCGTGTCCTATTCGCCAATTCGTCATTTATTTCTACGGTAGCATATTTTGTGTTGTGTACAGCCTAGATCAAATAAATTATCATTGGTCGGTTTTATGTTCCTGCCAGATGCAGTTTTTTCAATGTGACCAGGGATTTGCCTATGAAGTTTGAATCTTGACAGGTGCTTTGAAGCGAAGTGTTGTATTACCTATAATCATTATTTTCGGACTCTTGTAGAATGAGAATAGATGCTAGAGCATAAAAACTCTAATCTAAGGGTGTTTGATGCATGAGTTTGAATTTTTTGGAAAGGGTGTGCCAAGTGTCACTGAGCCATTCGGCAATATACTCCATTTTATGGAATGTGGGGCTTGAATATTAAAAAAAGAGGTTTTATCAATGTTATTTATTCCATTCCAAGCTGTAGATGACGTGTATTACTGCTAGTTTAACATGGAAGTGGTTATGTGAAGATTAATTATAGCTTTTTTAGGTTACGGAAGCTTGGAATAGGAATAATAAGAGTCCCTGGAACTTAATGGCTTATGGTCTGGCCGAACTGTCATTGCGGCTGCTGTGGCACCACATGTTCCAGTTTTCCCCATCCTGTCCACGGAATTGGTTTCGTCATAACTACTGTATCATCACGTCTTCTTTCTACAACTGTAGGTAAGTAGCTAGATTTTATTGCCTAGCTTTAGTTTTATTCATGTTTGTTGTCTCGTCTTTTGATAATTATTTTCAGTTTCTGCCAGATATTGCATGTCCTGCTGCTGCTGTTTTCATTTTTGTGTTATAATTTATATCTGACTCCATAGATCTCACGATATTTAGATATCTTTTAAGATTTTTTCTCGGCTTTTTTTTATATTTTTCTTAAGCATGTTTTCGGTTTTTAGGTCTGGATTCGTGAAAAACTTGAATGCTTCAGGTGTATACCTGGACAGCTATTCCACTGTTTTCGGAGTACTCGAGGGACTGCTGATGCCTGTGCACATCTGTACCTTCTGAGATGATTGAATCAAGCTCGCAAGGATCTGGTAAATTGGTAAATTGCTATGTTTTTCACAACTTATTATTTTATTCTGCTTTCTGATATATTTATATTGTTTCTCTATATACCTATATATATTCATTTATTACTAATTTCTTTATTTTACATTCCTCTATTTTAGGTTTCCATATTCTTTACTTATTCTGTACTTTATTATATCTCTTCTTATTTATAATTATTTCATTAGCTTTACTACTTCCTTATATATGTATGCTATATTTTAAAACTCATATTATATACACATCTTTATATATTTCCTCAATTGTTTCAACTTATGGATGCTTCTCAAAAACCTTCCTTTAATTATTTCACCTTACGTATGCAACTTTTCATATTTTATGTGAACACTTTATTCTATGGATTTTCATGCTTATGATTACATGACTAGTTATTTCATTATTTCCTTATCTATCACGAGGCAGTGATAAGTTAATCTATCTATGTATCTATGCTTCATTATGTGACTAGCTTTATGTACAAAATATAGGACATTATATTTTTATTCATATAACCATGTATGCTCTTTTTTAAACAGATTATTTAAACATATTTTGCTTATACATTTCTCCATTATTTCACCTTATGTATGCTTTACATACACAACTTTTGCTTATATGTTTCCTCACTATGTATGCTTCTTCCTAAAACATCTTCTTCTATATTTCTTCTCACTTTACATAAATAACTTTTCAACTTATGTATGCTTCTCCTATATTCTTCATGCTTTACATAAACATTCCTTACTTATATAACATTTCACCTGGGAACTTTGCCTTTTTTGAGCCTTTGTGGTACCAAAATTTTTGCTAACATCCTTACTGTCAGTACAGCTATTTCAGTCCGTACGCTCCACTTTCCGATGCCTAAATTCTTTGCTTATCATTAAGATAATCTGTCGTTGCAGTCTTATTTAGGCCGGAGAACACTTTACTTTATAATACTTCCTCGTATACACATATATTCCTCCTGTATATCCTCTCAATACACAATTTTAATGGCAACTCAGTTTTATCTGCGTTTCTCGATAACTCACTAATATTCACTTAACACGACTTATTCTAGTTTCTTCTTCATAACTCCTTTTATGTACTATGCTATGTGTATTGTCTATTTATATATAGTTTCTTAACCTCCTAAATGTTTTTATCTATATATTTGTCTTAATAACACTTGGGTATATATTATGCTTATTTATGTTTCACTATGTACAACTTTTATTTACATTGAGACTTTGATCCCACCTCTCATTTTTGTTTTTGCTTGTTTCTTCTTTAGTGTCTTATTTTACTTACGTACTTGTTCCATATATAATTTTATTTTCCTTATCTTTGTCGTCTTCACTAGTTTCTCCTTCTTGCTCCATGGTTTCCTTTAGTTTCACTTATACAAATCTGTTGTATTGCTCGATTTTAATTTTAACAATCAGTTGTATTTAATTTATTATCTTTCCTTGCAGATACGGACCTGGCCTTGGTCGCCCCCATGCGGTTCTATCCTGACCTATCTCAACTAGTGGCGGCATTTGACCGTACTTCGGCGACTGTCCGTAGATGTCTGTCTGTCTGCGGTGACGCTGGCCGCTCGCAGATGGCGATACTTGGATTCAATAAACTTGTTGCTTTTGGCGTCCACTGCAGGATGGCGACTTGTGACGTGCTGCCTGCCGATTTAAATTTGCCTTATATTGTAAATAAAAATTTTTAAATTATGTTAGCTTTATTGACCAATAATAAAATTTAACCGCGCGAAATACTACTGGCGCGTGTTTTGAATTTTTTAATTATAATTTAATTGTTTTTTCTCTCTTTGTAACTTAACATCTCCACCACGTGTCACTAGTAGCTTTGGGGGTAGCGTGTTTCATAAAGAATAACTTCTCAGAGAAGAGCCGCGTCGCAATTAGTACAATGACGGGGTCTCAATGCTTCCTTTAATCTACCACTGGATGTTCTACTCGTGAGGACACGCCTTGTTTAGCGTGCCGGGGGGTAAATGAGGTAGACCGGGACCGCGTTACGTGGGGTAAGAAGAGATGATAAAATAAGCACGTTTAGTTTATAACAATAACGATGTATTAACGATAAAACTTTAACAATAATTATTGGTCAAAAAAATGAGATTCTATTATACCCGATTACTACGGTGCGCATGTTTTCTCGATTTGAGGTACTGTTTATAGGTCTTTGTTTACTGTCTTATAATTTACAGTTTTTCTTAAGAGTTGGGTTTTATTTAAGAGTACTAAAAGATTTCACTAAACTTTTTAACTGACTATTTAGACACTTGTCTTTCTCAACACTCTGACAAACTTCTTGTCAGGACTTTACTATAGAGGTTGTGAAACCCCTGGTCCCAGCAGTCGTCAAATGGTTAACCGATACCAGGTTTGGAAGGAATGGACTAGAACCTAAAGCAGTCGTATGGAAATTTAGGAGCAGATATAACCCAGAAGGCAGTCGTCAAATGGCTAACCTTGGGAGCTGGAGGTGAGACTAAAGTCTGAAAAACTTAGGGTTCGTTAACGTATTTATACTAAAAAAAGTGATGATCATGGCATGTTTAAGGTTGAAAGTCGTTCCCGTTGATTGCTCGCGTTGTTTATAGTTTGCCTTTAATGTTTATATAACAATCTCCAAGTTCAAGTTCAAACTTGCGACAGGGTGATATTTGTTTAGTAGGTTATGCATTTTAGTAGATTACAAAATAACAATCGAATCTGCAATCGTTAAAACTCTTCTTCTTTTTCTTAGGTTAGCTTTAATTGAATTTAAAAAAAGCGTGTGCACTATGTGCGCATATCAGAAGTGAAACTTCTTAAACCTAAACGCCCTAGCCTAGGCTTGGTTAAAAAGTGTTTTTTTTTAAAGATCCACTCAATTTAAAGTTTCGCTTATGTCTTGACAAGGTAATAGAGCAAATCCGATATTTTTATCTGGTAAACTAACAAAGATTTCCCAATAAAAATATGCTTATATTTTTCTTCCGCCAGGCCGTTTCACACATCGTCTGTCGCCGGCCGTGTTCGCGACCTTCAAATTTTACTCCAAGAGCGCGTTAAGAAGTTTCACTTCAAAATTGTAATATTTGTATAGAAATATTGCAGAAACTTTTGAGGGGGGGCTGCAGCCCCCTCTTAGATCCGCGTCTGGGGCAAAGTAAAGAGAGATTGAAACTTAAATATTTTTATTGTGAAAAATATATATACGGTTTCGGTTTGCTAGACTTAAACTTAAGTTAAGTTTAATTTGTAGCGTAACATTGACTTCAATTTTGTATTGGAAATTTATCCACCCTTCCTAATCGGAGAAAGTAAGTACTTAACTATTTTAATGCCCCTTGCCGGCGCCAATGGTGATGGGCCAACATTTGTTTCAACATTATCGATAACGACTAAATGCCCAAACTTTGTAGAAATCATGAATGAAGTAGAGATCCTCATTAGAGGATCAGTGCCTATTTTTTCAACGAATTTCTAAGTGGAAGGTGTTGTTAATAAAAACAACCCGTCGAACGATTTACAAACGTTTTTATTTGGCGTCAAAAATGATACATATATCTTAACGGTTACACAAGAACTAGTATATATGGATATTTCTATATTTAGATTTACCCTGTCGTCAAGCCGTTTTGCCTGAAGGTCAAAATCATAAATATATTAGTCCAAGCGCATAGGTATATTAACACTCCCACTTATTTAAGATTTTACAACAAATATTTAGTCAAAAACAAACACTTACCTAATACAAATCAAAACATTAAGGTATACAAAAGAGGTAAGTATTTGAACAGAAGCTTGACACACAGTTTACATTAACAAATTCAACTTATCCAACAAATTGTTAAAAACTGTCTTTGGAAGGGCTTTAGTGAACAAATCGGCTAACTGATTATTTGTATTCACATAGCTTACAGAAATATTCTTGTTCTCACTTTCGTCCCTAACAAAGTGAATCTTAATATCAATGTGCTTGGTTCTACTATGAAATTGCTGTGCTTGTGTTAGTTTAATGGCTGATTGATTATCAACAAAGATGTTAACAGTTGAAATATTAACTCCAAGTTCTATTAGAAAATGTTTTAGCCATAACGCTTCTCTTACACCAAGAGCCAAAGACAAATATTCTGCCTCTGTGGTAGATTGCGCCACTACACTTTGTTTTTGGCTCTTCCAGGTAGTAGGACCATTAGCCAGCATACATAGATAAGCACTGGTTATGGCTTGGTATCCAAGCAATCCGCATAATCTGCATGGGTATAACCTACGACTTCAATATGTGAAGTTTTTCGATACATAATTTTATAATGAGCAGTATGTTTTAAATATCGAAAAATTCTTTTCACTGCGTGCCAATGTTCATCATTCCAATTATTAAAGGATCTACTGACTTGATTCACTGCATATGTAATATCTGGGCGGCTTGTTGTAGCTAAGAAAATTAACGAACCAACAGCCTCACGATAAGGTAAAGATTTATTACAATTCAAATTATTGCCTGCTGACAAAGAAGCACTAGGCTCTGCAGGAATCTTTAAAGGATTGGCATTATTCATATTAAACTTATTAAGCAATTTTTCGATATAAAACTGTTGATGGATAGCAATTGTACCTGCATTATAATCTTGCTCAATTTCAAGCCCAACAAATTGCAAACTAGGCCCTCCGTCTTCTTGCTTTCAAAACCAGTTGGCTGCTTCATATACACACACTCGGGCAAGTCACCATATAAAAACGCAGTCTGTATATCAAAGTTAGCAATTTCCAAGTCTTTTTCTACTGCCAATGATAACAAAATTCGCACTGAGTCATACCGCACAACCGGCGCGAACGTGTCCTCGTAGTCTATGCCTCGTTCTTGCATAAAGCCTCTTGCGACCAGACGTGCTTTATAACGAACAGGATTACCATCTGAATCAGTCTTAACGCGATACACCCACTTATTGTCTATCACTTTTGCACCAACGGGTAATTTTACCAAGTCCCATGTGTTGTTTGACTTGAGAGCGTCCATCTCTTCTTCCATTGCTCGCTGCAACTTGCTGGAATCCTCACATTTTATTGCATTTTCGTAGGTTGTAGGTGTAAGAATCTCACAGTAGTTTGCAACACCATAATAGTCAGGTTTAGCTAGTGTATTTCTGTTGCGTAGCTGCCTATCATTGATGTTCTCATCTTCGGCATCATAGAAGAGATTATAGTCAAAATCATCATGATCCGTCTCTTGAATACTACTACTCTGTGATGTTTCTGTGTCACTTTCATGAATATCGTGTTCTATATCATGGTCTATTTCTTCACTATCCTCTAGGAGTCCAAATTTTAAGGAAAAACTTTCCTTTGAATTTTCAACTGTCTCAGCTTCATTAAAGTTTACATTACAGCTCATCTCAATTCTGCTTTTCTCTGAATCTCAAAGCCTATAATTTGAAGAATAGCCATCATATCCAACAAACAGTAACTTTCTTGATTTTGAGTCAAATTTCTTACGAAACTGTGATGGTATTAGCATGTAAGCAGTGCTGCCAAAAACTCTGAGGTGTTTCAGGTCTGGTTTTCGTCCAAACCATTTTTCGTACGGTGTCATATTTTGTATTTGATTTGAAGCTGTTCTATTAATAACATAAACAGCTGTATTTACAGCTTCACTCCACAATTCTTGTGAAATGTTTTTGTTGATAAGCATAGCCCTATCACTTTCAACAATGGTTTTTAATTGCCTCTCACTGCGCCCATTTTGTTGAGGCGTGTATGGGGCTGAACATTCATGTAATATGCCATTTTTCTTGATAAAATCTTGAAAATCTTTATTAATATATTCTCCTTTACCTTGGTTGCTTCTTAAAATTTTGATCTTGTTACCAGTTTGATTTTCAATTAGTATTTTGAATTCCTTCAACTTGCTTAGGACATCTGATTTGTGCTTCAGGAAATAGACACTGCAGTAACCACTACAATCGTCTTTAAACAAAACAAAATATCTTGAACCACTGGGAGACAAAACACTTATTGGTCCACACACGTCTGTGTGAATCATTTCACCTGGTTTGTCTGATCTGCATCTTGTAAGATTTTTGTGGGACTTTCTTGACTGCTTCCCATACTGGCACGTCTCACAGAAAAATTCTTGGTCATTAACTGCCATAC
Organism: Pissodes strobi; assembly: GCA_016904865.1. NCBI lineage: Eukaryota > Metazoa > Arthropoda > Insecta > Coleoptera > Curculionidae > Pissodes > Pissodes strobi. Next base: position 6,932 of record MU184403.1, on the reverse strand, counting down.
TATTGACCAATTCAGCTGTTTTCTTGATTGTAGTGAAGTTAATATGTCCCAGGCGATCATGCCATAACTTCAATGGCAATTTACTGGCCAAATTACACTCTGGAATAGGTTTAGCTCTGAACTGCATGACCCACAGATTGTCTCTACGGACTCCAACTCTAAAAATTCGCATACGTTTTTGCGAGAGTGAAATGTAAAGTTTTTGTCAGTCATAGCTCCCACTGAAAACAAGCTATGACTTAGTTCTGGAATATAAAGAACATTGTTAATGGTTCGGTCATACCACTGACCTCGGACAAGGGCCTGCACTTCAATGACACCTTTTCCCTCTGCAGGAATCAATTTGCTATTCGCTATTCTTACAAACATAGGCTCATTGAGAGGTTCCAATTTAGAAAACCAACCTTTTTCTCCAGTCATGTGAAGGCTTGCCCCTGAGTCACATATCCACTCATTTTTATTTGCATTGGAGTTTGATAGGTACATGGCAATATCGCAAATGTAGGCTGTATTTGAAGAATTATCTTGTGGTGACTTATTTTTAGAATCTTGTATTCTTTTCCTACACTCTCGAACCCAATGTCCCTTGCGTTTACAGTAATTACAGGTAGTATTCTTCTTCAAATCCTGTATATTTGTTTTCCTTTTAGTGGTAGCTTCCAGCTTACTTTGTAGAGCCTCTACATGCAAAGCAAGGCGAGAGATTTCTGACTCATCATTACTCATTCTAGTCTCTTCTTTAAGCAACCTTCCTGCTAAATTTTCAAATGTTTGCTGGTCACTTGCCACCGAGTCCCAGGCAGTGCGAAAGGCATTATATCCTGGTGGCAAACTATTAATTACTTTTGAGCAAATTGCACTATTACTAATAGTTTCTTTCACATCCTTTAGCTGTCTGACTAATAGCTCTATTGTAGATATATGCTCTGCAATTTTTCCATTCCCAGGCATTTTATATTCATAAAACTTCTGCCAAAGTAATTCTCTAGAAATTTCTGTTTTTTGCTCATGTATTGTGATCAATCTTGACCACATCTCAGCTGCATTCTCACAGTTTATCAAATGTTGCATTTGATCTTGACATATTGTCGACAACAAAATAACTTGGGCCTTTGAGTTCTTTGCATCCCATTCTTTCCATGCGTTGCTAGTTTGGTCATCAGGCTCTGTAGATGTTCCATTTATGACTGAAAGTAACTTCTCTGCCTTGAACAAAATGATCACACTGAATTTCCAAAGCTGAAAATTGGACCCATCAAACTTAGCAATATTCCCGGAATCGAACTTCACAGCATTTGACGCCATCGCGATTGTTTATTTTATAATACGACTCGACCGTATTGCGGAAAATAATCAACGTAATGTCCACGACTTGAACGCGAACAAACTTAACAAAATGTCCACGACTTGAACGGGAATAAACGACAGGTTGACTATATTTCGCCTACTGGGCCCATAACCTGTTAATAAAAACAACCCGTCGAACGATTTACAAACGTTTTTATTTGGCGTCAAAAATGATACATATATCTTAACGGTTACACAAGAACTAACTTAGGTATATATGGATATTTCTATATTTAGATTTACCCTGTCCTCAAGCCGTTTTGCCTGAAGGTCAAAATCTTAAATATATTAGTCCAAGCGCATAGGTATATTAACAGGTGTCTGAGGAAGACTCTTTGTCATCCCATTCGAATATAAAGGAAAACCTGTAACTTTTAATCTGGAATATAGCAATCCGAAGACCACTAAATGGCACCTCTATAATGAGGGACTGAATGGGAGACTCGGATTGCTGCAGACACGGTCTCAAAATGTGGAAGAGGTCGTGATAGCGACTGCCTGATCACTACTATTAAAGAGCCGTTTGAAGCAACGAAGCAACGAAGCACTGAAACACAGGCCCAGTGCGGGTAAGACACCATGGTAGAACTGAAATCTTGAGACCGATCGTAATAAGGTTCGGAGGCTAAACGAACTCAACTGGATTTCCATTTAAAATTTGACGTAACTGCTGCTAAACAATAACTCTTATAAACAGTACTTTTGCTTTATTCACTAGACCAGTTAAATTATGCACATGAACAATGCTTTATTGACATATACCAATATAAACGTATATTTACAAACAACGCAATAAAGAGATGCATATCATGTGGAAATTCTAGCAAGAACTGTATACAAAATAATATCCTAATATAAATTATTTTAATCTGAATTTAAAATGACACATTTTTTTTCAGTAAAAGCTATTTCTTCGTAAGAAGAATTCTTCATTTTATCATCTATACAAACATTAAATCTTGAACACGCACTAAAAATAATTAGGGTAAGGCCTATGGCAACAAAAATTAGCGAACAGTAGTTTAGATAATGTGGAAAACTTTGCACAGTGCGTAAGGTGGTTGCCAGTTCATCTTCCAATCCTATGTGTTGGGAAAAGTAGAACATAGGAACATATACTTTGGGCACATTTTGATAGAGTCTGAAAAAATAAATAATTAATTAAAACTAACCCTAGATTTAGGTGAAATGCGTTACTATCTAACTTATTGCCTCGTATATAAAGGGCTTAATTTGGAAACGTTTATCTATGCCAAATCCGTGTTGTATTTATTTTGTTATTAAGGAGATTGTTTATTATTCTAAGGAAAATTCATTCAAACAAGCAGAAGCCAATAATTTTAATTCTACTACGGAAAAAAATTACTTTTCTCGACTTCTGAACTAAGGTTGAAACATAAGGTTTATTTTTAACTTTGGTGATACATTTACCATTAAGTGGTATGTCCTATACACCCTCCTTAGGAGTTAAACCTAATTTAGGATTATCTATGGTACCAATATTGGTTAATCTTACTAAAACAGAGTTTTATCCACAATACCGAAACAGAATATTTGCACTCGACGCGCGTTTCGCTAACCATGTTAGCATCATCAGGAGATGATTTAAACTTGAGTTTTAATCATCTCCTAATGATGCTAACATGGTTAGCGAAACGCGGGTCGAGTGCAAATATTCTGTTTCGGTATTGTGTATAAAACTCTGTTTTAGTGCATGTTGGCCGAAGGTTCCAAACCCCAACGTAGGTGGTTAATCTTAGTTTAAATTTAGACCATTTGCGTTGTTTGTCTTAACCTAAGTTCCTATTTACGTAATTTTGTTAATGAGGCCATCGATACCAGACATATTAGGAGAGTAAACAAATCAGGAATCTATATATTATTTTTATCGATTAAAATTACGGGTATTATCATACTAAATATAAGCTGAACAATCTCAAATCGAAATTTTCAGATTGATTTAACTTTTAATCTGTTAGCTGTCATAACAAGCTAAGTAATTATTACCATAATTATATGTTTTTAGGTACGACAACTAACTTTCGCCTTAAGTTTTTATTTCATGGAGTTCGTTTATGGACCGATTAATAGAGTAAATTAGGTTTTTGCTTGGAAATTTTTGCATAGAAAATCATGTGTGAAGAGAAATTTCCTTGCTGAAAAGATTTTGATATTGGTTGTAATTTTTATTTTAAAATATAAATAAGAACTCAGTGAAATATCCGATAGTTATGTTTCGCAAAGCAGAAACTGTGTTTTTAAAAATATTTATTTAACACGTTACAAGCTCGAGAATATGAAAAGAATGAATAATAATACAATAATTAGGTATATTTATAAGTTCGCATGAAGTTGCTAGCTCTGCAGTTTCCGTGAGAACTTCCTTTGTGGTCGTCACATAACTCCTCCCGCCGAAGAGTGAAACATGAGGGATTAATGTTTCATGGGTTGGATTCATCGGGTTGATTGGCAGTCCTCTTCCGTTTCTTTGTATATAGATTTTCAGGCAGATCCAAAGGGCTACTCCTACTACTCCAAGTGAAAAGATGATGCTGATAAAACTCCATCCGACTGGGTGGATATCCCATTTTTCGGGGGTCCTCAGGAGCATTGATTTTTCTTTCAGCCGATGTATTTCGTCCAGATCGATTGATTCAAGTTGGATGGGCTCTTGCTTTAGAAAATGCGTGTTTTCTTCGGGCATTTTAATCTCAAGTAAGCTAAGCGGAACTTCCTTAACTTCGTCTTCTTTATTGATAAAATGGTAGTCCAAAATTTTTATTTGGCAGCCGACTGGTATCTCTACCATTTTTGGCGTGGAAACAAGGACGTATCCTCCATTCGTTTCACATTTTTCGAAGAATTTTAATTGTTCCTCCGCAGGTATAATTAGTATGTGTTTGCTGGTAATGGCTTTTACTATTGGGTGTTGTAATTGAACCTTTTCCGCGTGGCAGATTTGGTTTTCAGCATACCGGATCATCGAGATGATGCAATTCGTAAACAGAGTTTTCAATCGATTTTGGCATATGTAGACATCTTCGATTTGCGGGCATTCTTCTTGTTCTTCTTGAATTTGATTTAAGCCAAGTATTAGGTAGGGATAATTCGAAATTATGATCGATTGGTTCAAAGGAATTGGGATGAGGTGAAAAGTATCGAAAACCTCATTAGGTAAGATTGAAAAATGTATAGCGAATATAATCTTACTATTAGAAAAGCTTACTTGGAGACCACAAACTATGCAACGTATTTAGTTTAGCGAACATAACCGCATTCTCAATATTGTCTAAGAAGGTAATTAAATTTTGGTTGTTTAGGATGATCTGATCGAGAGTATTTTGAGCTCTTAAATATGCTGAAATGTCATCTAAGGTTTGATTTACGTTATACTGAAACTGCAGTAACTTGCTTTTTATCAATTTTTGATTGGCATCTAATTGAGAAATTGTTTTATTATAGTTACTGATTAATTGTGTAGTGAGGGATATTTGAAGAGACATTTCGTGATTAACAGAATTCTGATTGTTTGCCAAAGACAAAATTGCTTTGTCATACCTTTCTCCGTCGTCACTATCTAAGTTCCCAAAAAGCCATCTGTTAACCTTACCCACGATATTTAAAAGACCTCTTTTAGATCGCTTATGCGGTGAAATATTATTAAGCTTAATCCTAACGTTATTAATTAAATGTTCTGCATGCATCAGAAGGTTGCGCAAGATTGCAGAAGCACTATTTCTAGCATTCATGGCCTGTCATAAAATTTGTCGAAAAAAAAAATAATTTTTGAGATTCTATATTTTTGTCATTTTTTGGTTTTTACTCTCAACCATAAACTTCACTTTTATGCGAAGAATGCTTATTTACCAACTAATGAATTTAATCAAAATTACATATCCAGGTCCGTACTTAAAATACACATTTCAGTTACTGATTCTGATTAAAATTGTGTAAAGGGCAATCTTTTACATATAATGCAAATGAAAGCCAACAAATAAAATGAAAATGAGTAATAAATGTGTTTTAAAGTTGGGTCAAAAATACAATTGATTGTGGGTTTTAAAGACTAGAATTGGTTTTGTCATTTTGTTATGCAAAAAATCCTGATAATTGTATTCGTTTTCCTATGTCGCTATAGTGATCTTGACGTAACTAATATATATTTATGTAGAACACGCTATATTGAGGAGAAATATATATTATTTAAATTTATATCTGGTAGGTCCTGGACCTATGCTTTACGCGAAATACTTACCCAAAACCATCGATATGTTGTAGTAACATATTTAGTTGCATAGATGCAGCAATATCAATTATGATTCCCGTTTTCTGAAATGAAAAAAAAAACATATATTTAACCCATTAATAATAATGGTAGTTCCCTAGAACTATCGTGACAGACAGGGTGTTTCAAAAGTATGGTTACAAATTTCGGGAGGTGATGTCTCACATTATTTTAGGGCAGAAGTTCCCGTAAACTATGGTTCTTAGTCTTTTCGTTGCGGAGATAGGGTGTTGAATTTTAATAATTTTCTAGAAAAAAATTAAATAACTCCTAAATGCGTTAATATTTCTTATGAAATCTGGGAAATAAAATAAGCATTTAAGAACACTTATTTTTAAAATATAGCACTTGCCCAAATTTAACCAGTGGCCTCGGTAAGAAATGTTATATTTTTTGTATCGACACTTTGGTACACCACTGACATTTAAAAAATATTTTTTTCCTGGTTCCCTTTTTTATTTAGGATAAAAAAAAGGTATTTGGTGTTTTTTTACATGAAGAACGGTTTATGCGAAAATTATAATTTTTGAGTCGAACAGCAATTGAATAAACTGCTTTAATTTTTTTAACTCGAAATCATAGTGTTGGGGAAACACCCCAACACGTGTAGAAACTATCGTTTTTCACCGTATAGTTTGGTGAGAACACCCTGTATGTATGTAGAATGAATGAGCCGTAATTAAACTTAAAATAGATTTATTTCACCCCGGGTACAACTCAATTTGTACATTTAAATCAGCAAAGGCCAGTTCTTCAAAACCCCTTAGTCCAACCCTAGACGGACGATCCCTTAGTTCGAACCTGTAAACCAAGTACTGTCAATATAAGAGATTACAATAGTGCCAACTTTCACTAGTAATGAAAAACGTTTGTAATCGTTTTAAAGTTAATGTATTTTTGTCTCCGTCAGAATCAGTCTGTCAAATAAAGAAAGAAAACAGCTTCTACCCTTGTAATTTCAAATGAATTCGGCAAAGCGCCAAATCCCCACTCTTTATTTGATCGTGGCGCCAGTAGCCGCTCGACGAAAGAAATTATTCAAGTTACTGCAATGCAAACACTCCACGTTGCTGGGTCGGTCGTGCTGCCGAGCTCTAGCAAGTGCCTCTTCGCGCCAAAAGGTCAAATTCCTTTTTGGGCAATTTCTCTTGTACGCACAAATATTAGAGAATATTTCGTGCACCTCTGTTATCTTTGTCCAAGGTTGGACAAAGACCTCCTTTTGAGCTTGTTTAAAGCAATTCTTCGAAGTCAGAAACGATAGCATCCCCGTTCCCGTTGGAAATTGGAACATAAAATG